>WOXC01009622.1:0-67727 GCA_011680675.1 Gymnobelideus leadbeateri | reverse complement strand
TTTGTGAATATTATCTTTTACAATTCATAACATGAAGCTCTAAAAAAAACAAAACAAAACTGCATTGAGCCTTATGGATATACACTGATCAGCTCTGCTACTGACTGTAATCTGAAGGTTATCAGCTCAAAGAGCTGCTACAGGTGGAAAAAAAAAACCAAAAACAAACAAACAAAAAAATCACACCAACAAAATGGCCTGGAAATAGCATCTAAACCTTCTAGAACTAAGGTGCAAATAAATTTGGAATATTATGCAAAAATCTGTTTGCCAGTCCTCCAAGCAACTAAAAAAACTTCTGTGACTCCCTATTGCCTCCAGGTGTAAATGTAACATCCTCTGCTTGGCACTCAGAATCCTTCGGAATGTATCCCTCTCCAACCTTTCCAGTCTTCTTGTACCTGATACCCTCTCCTAGGTACTCTTCAGGTCAGTGATACTGGCTTCCTTGCTATTCCCTGAACAAGACACCTAATTTCTAGACCCAAGGCATTTTCAATGGCTGTCCCTCAAACATGGAATGTTCTTCCTCCTCATATCCATCTTCTGGTTACTATCCTGGCTTCCTTTGAGTCCTAGCTAAGATTCTGCCTTCTATAGTAAACCTTTCCCAATGCGTCTTAATTCTAGTGCCATCCTTCCACTGGTTATTTCCAATTTATCCTGTATATAGTTGTTTGCCAGTGGTCCCCCCTGTTAGATTATAAACTCCTTGAGGGAAGGTAGTACTGTCTTTTTCCTTTTTGTGTGTCCTTTTGTATCACTGCTTAGCACAATTCCTGGTACATACTAGGCACATATATGCTTATTGACTGGCTACCTCAGCCTCAGATCCTTGTTCTACTATAGAATAACATAAGAAAATGATGGTCATGGTTCCTTCCTTCGATGATTTTATACTTTCATTTCCATGCCTAGAATTCTTTCCCTCCTTATCTTTGTCTCCTGGATTCCTTCAATTCTCAGCTATAATCCCATCATCAACAAGAAGTCTTTTCCAATCCCTCTTAATGTTAGCGCCTTCCTCTGTCAATTATTTCCAGTCTGTCCTGTTTGCATCTCATTTGTACACAACTGTTTGCATGCTGTCTCCCCATTAGACTGTCAGCTCCTTGCTGTCGAGGATTGTCTCTGCCTTTCTTTGTGTCCCCAGTGCTTAGCACAATGCCTGGCACATGGTAAGCACTAGTAAATGATTATAGACTGGTTGATTATTGACTAACCAGGGAAACAAGCACACATAATGAGCAGAGTCTTACAGAGAACTGAAATACACAGGGAGCACATAACAAGCCGTGCCTCTGTAGATATTTAGGATGCTTGTTAGGGATTAATGGGAGCAGAGATCTGGAAAGACTTCAGTGACGAGATCTGAAAAGTATAAGAATTAAAGGCCTTGGTTTGGGGGCGTGGGGTGAGCTTGAGGTCCCTGGGAGAGGAAGCTCCTTTTCTCTTTTTTCCCAAGTTTCACCCACAGATCATGCAGACCTTACCAGCCAACATCAACTCTAAGTTTGTTCTTGCTTTCCAACTGCTTTGCTTAAGCCATATAAACCTTGAAAGCTGGGTCTTTTCTTTTATTTTTTTTTAATGATCTTGTTTTTTTTCTTTAATGATCTTGTTTCAAGTGAGGAAGAGACAAGGGAAATATGAACTCACTCAAATTACTACCTGTTTTGAAACTCAAAATACAGTAAATAATTCTCTTTCCTCTATTACCTAATTTCAATGCAATTACCCTACCTCCATATTGCTATGGACAAGTACATGTTGCAAAAGATTCCTCTGGAGAGGCAGAAATTTTACAGGGTGAAACCTATAACATTTCTACTAACTTTAAATAACCTAAAATCAATGGTTAATTTTTATAAAATGTTCATTTTCCACCTACAGATCCCAAGTTACTTCTTAACATTAATGAATTTCAGTTCCTATAACCTTTACGATTCCTTATCACCTACTTTCTCTTGCCTTTCCAGTCTTCTTACACTTAGTCCTCTCCATGTACTCTAGGATCCAGTGACCTGGACCTCCTTACTATTCCTCGAATACAACACTCTATCTCCCAACTCTAGGCATTTTCACTGGCTGCCTCCCACGCCTGGATGCTCTCCCTCTTCCCCTACTCTGCCTCCTTATTTCCCTCTCCTCCTTCAAGATTCAGTTCAAATCTTACCTTCTGCCAGAAGCCTTTATGGATTCTCTCTCCTTTCCCCACTACTACAAATGATTCTGGGATTACCTTCCATTTACATCATATATATCTTGTGTTTACAGAGTTGTTTGAAAGTTGTTCTCCACTGAATAGAGTGGGAGTACCCTGAGGGTTCAGGTTCTCTAAAAAGGTCTGGGGAGGTGTTTATGGCTCCAGCCAGGCAAGCTGATGCTCAGAAGGTGTTGGGGGCATCAAAGCCAGATCAATGACTATGACCATGAGCTCGCAGGTGACGAATTTATCCTGCAGGGAGACTTGACACTCATGGAGCAGCTGATATTGACCTGATTGACTGAGTGACATAAGCTGTAATGTTGGGAGTCATGTAGTTAACTCTTTCCCATTTTATTTCGTTCCATTTATTTTCTTCTACTGGTTCTCTGGTTCAAAGGTTAGCTTATTATAGATTATAAATGTTTACATTGAGATTCCTACATGCCTAAGAGTGTTTTATATTTGCATCATCACGTGTTTTTGTGGGAAACAACCAGACTAGATTCAACTTTATGCACTGAAATGTGAGTCCCCATTCCATCCCTCAGCATGTGCATGACTGTAGTCATAGGCATCCATCTCTTTGTTGTTCTAATTCATCACCCATCAAATAAAGATAACAATCCCTGACCCGCCTGACCTACCTCATACTGTTCTTGTAAGACTTAAACAAGACTTAATGGAAGTGAAAGAACTTTGTAAACTGAATATCATTATACATGTACAAACTAAACTAGTTCTGGCCCCTCCTTAAGCACCCCACATTGCCTAATAAAGCTCAGAAATGACACATGAATGAAATGCATTTGTTAAGTGTTTACAAAGCACTGTGCTAAGGGCTAGAGAAACAAATACTAAGTTGAGACCATTGCAGATCTCAAGAAACTCTCAATTCTAATGGGAAACACAACACATATAAGGCAGTGGTGGCCAGGGAAGGGAATTTTGGTCTGCAAGGAAAGAGGAGCCTTAAGGGATGTAACTTAAGACTGATGTAATCTTTCTAAAATTGGCAATATTGATTTGAATATGGTTCTCAGAGCAAGAGGTGAATAACAGGGAGAAGATGCATGCTATATTAGGGTAGATAATAAGAAAATGGGCAGGATAGATAGATGGATAGATAGATAGATAGATAGATAGATAGATAGATAGATAGATGGATGGACGGATGGACAGATGGATATGTAGATACATGGAATATGAAACATTGTGTGATCTTGGGCACCCTAGATAATATATATATGGATATATGTAGATACATGGAATATGAAACATTGTGTGATCTTGGGCACCCTAGATAACAGCAGGTTGAGTTGGTGCTCTCTCACTCATTCACCAATCAGGATAGTTCAGTCTCAGGGATGGAATTCTCCAACAGAGTGAATTAAGCACCCCCAGGACATAGCCTCTGAAGTTCTGGTGGCCTGGAGGATCAGAAGCAATGCAGATGGAATGATAACATCTGGACAGGATGAGAAGCTTTCACTTAACATACTAAGATATTTCCCCAGTAGTTCCCCAAAATGGTTTGTTGCTCTGCTGTGGATCCGAGTTATGCTGTCCCAAATATGATAGAAGGTACTTCTACTGCCTAAATTTGGTTAGAAAGTTTGTGAAGGTATCAGGAAGAATAGGTCTGGGCTACAGAGACTCAGCCATGATGGCTTACAATGACAAGTGATAAAAAGACCTAGAAGAAGATCTGTAGTTCAGGGGGGCCCGGGGATGACTAGAATACACATATACATATGTATTCAATCTCAATGTATATATTACATATGTAAACATACACATACATATATTGGAGTCCTCTGCATCAAATGAGATAATATACATAGAGTGTTTTATATCAGTAATCATTACATGTATAAAGATAGATTTTGGCTTGATATGAAAAAAATTCGATAACTATAACTAGAGAGTTTTCTTAAGTTCCCTTACAATTCCACAATTCACTGTGGACATATACAGTATTAAATACAGCTAGTAAAATTTAATTTAAGACAAGTAATAATGTTATGTTAGTGTATACCTTCCAAGCTTCTGTCAGAATTTGACATGAAAACTTAAGTGTTCGTTAAGCACAGCGCACTGTGCCTTTCAGTCTCCTCTTATGGGATGTTCAGGTAGAATTTACCAGCAGCATTCTAAAGAGAATTCATGCATTAGCTGGGTGATCAGAATAAAACAGAAATTCTTTACTGTTTTGTATCATGTGTTCCTTTGTTAGTCTAGTGAAGCCTCTCGACCCCTTCTCAGAATAATGTTTTTAAATAACTGAGAGAAATGCTAAATTTCAGTTAGAGATTAGTGGAAAATAAAGCTATAATCCTTCCTGTTTAGGTTCACGAGCCCTTTGGAATCTATTCATGGACCCTTTGGGTGTCTATGGACCCCAGATTAAAGACAGATAATCCTGATAGGTTCTACTTGAACATACCCAATGTTCAAGGCTTACTACCTTGTGAAGCAGCTCAGAAGGAGCCCTTTTTGAAGAATGATATTTATTCTAGAATGTTTTTTCTCAATATCAAGTCAAAATCTATAACTTCTAGTTAAAGGAACCGACATATTTCTTGAAATGTTTAAGCATAAATCTAGTCATTCTTCCTCATGATAGCCCTTAAAATATTTAAAGGTAACTATCATGGCCCCAGAGCAGCTAGAAGGTATAGTGAATAGAGTTCCATCCCTGAAGACAGTCAGTCAGACTCATCTTCCAGAGTTCAAATCTGGCCTCAGAAACTGTGTGACCCTAGGTAAGTCACTTTTCGTCACTTGTAAAATGAGTTGGAGATGGAAATGGCAAATCACTCCAGTATCTTTGCCAAGAAAACCCCAAATGGGATCACAGAGAGTCAGATGTGACTGAACAACAAACAACATCATAGTCCCATTAAAACTGTTAAAGACAAATAAAGTGATGTCTAGAACACTTAAAAGTCAGTAAAACTGTAAGAGTAACATTGCCTGACTGACAATGGATTCCTTTGGATTACAGTCACCCCATGAAAATACACATGACAAGAAGAAATTATTGTATTTCATAAGCACCATGTACTCTACATTAACATGACAGCTTGGCTCTATTTGAAATAGTGAAAACATGTTACCCTTCAAAGGAAAGGCAACTAATGGTACTGCCCCAGAATAAACAGCAGTTTTGCTGAAAGGATTCATTTAACAAATGAATTTCCTGTAGAGTTTCATAATCCCAGGATATCACATTTTAGAGGTATTACCTGATTAGTAAAGTCTGAATTAATAGAAGATAAGATTCTTACATTATTTGCAAGACAGCACATTAGAAATTCCTAAGCAAATGCAAAGTTCACTGAAATATTGTGCTGTGGAATGCCTCATTCTTCACTAAGAAGGACTCAAAAGGCTTGTGGTACTAGGGAGGGGTGACCCTAGCAAGGGTCAGAGCAGCAGAGGGATAGGCTCAAGTTATAACGATATAGAGCTGAAATAGGGCTTCAATTACAATTTACAGAAGCTGAAATAGGAGGCCAAAGAAGTGAAGCAACTTATCTGAGATCACATAGGTAATGAAGTTGCTGAGCCAGGATTTGAACTCAGGTCTTCTGACTCTAGATTCAGCGTTGTCACCAGTTGCCTATACACTTTTTCTCTATTATAGAAAGAATCTAATTGAATGAAACTGAATACAGATAAATATAAAATCTCCATCAAATCCAACCACAATGGTCCTTCTTGAGTGGACTTGAGTCCACAAAGGGAATATGCATTTGTTAGCTGAGAACCAGACTAGCTAAATGGAAGAAAACAACACAAAGCCAGTTAAAGAGTGATGGATTTTGATGAGTTAGTTGTTCTTCAGAAAAACCTAGAAAGGTTTACATGAACTGATGCAAAATGAAATGAGCAGAACCAGGAGAATATTATACACAATAACAGCAATATTATAAGATGATGAACTGTGAATGAATAGCTATTCTCAGCAATACAATGATCCAAGACAATTCTGAAGGACTAATGATGAAAAATGCCCAGAGAAAACTGATGGAGTCTGAATTCATACAGGAGCATACTTTTTTTACCTTATTTTTCTTGGGTTTTTATTTTGGTCTATGTTTTCTTTTATAACATGACTAATACTGAAATATATTTTGCATGACTGCACATGTATAACTTATATCAAATTGCTTGCCTTCTCAATGAGGTGGGGAGGGAACTCACTTTCAAAAACAAATGTTAACAATTGTTTTTACATATAATTAGGGAAAAATAAAATATTAAATTTTTAAAAAGAAGAAGAAAAAGTAATACATTTTTTAGCCATGGAATATTCAATGCCCATTTATAAGGCTATCTAGGGGTTATTTTCTGTGCTAGCAGAAGAAGTTCTTGGAGGGAAGAAAACACAGATACCTTCAGAATTAAAACCTTTGATAATCACCACTGTATAATACTATATAATATAAATTAAGTTTAATTTTGAAACCATACTTGCATACAGACAGTCTCTGCCAAGTGCTTATGAATAGTCTGATAAAAACTAGCATACTTCTAAGACTGGTGATCTTACTGTTACCGAAAGATTTCATGATAAATCATGATATAACACACGAAATAATATTTTTCAAAACTTAAATAAATGTTAGCTATTATTGATAGTAAGCTGCTTAACCTTCATGCATTAGAAGTCTTAAAATATTTTAAAATAAAATTTAAAATAAAAATGTTAAAGCTCAAGATATGGTACTGAAGAAGAAAAAACTGAGTATGTAATATTTCATTGATATTTATACTGGAATCTTAAGTGATAAGGGCTATTGTTATTAACACAGAAATGGATTTGCTTGTTCAGAAAACAAACAAAAATGTTTATTAGTCACCAAAACTGCATTTGGGGGGTCGAATAAGCATTTATGGAGCGCCTATTGTGTGCCAGTGCTTACAGATATATCCTTTGACCCTCACAACAACCCTAGGGAGGCAGGTGCTATTATTATTCCCATATTATAGCTGAGGAAACTGCAGCAGACAGCAGTTAAGCAGCTGCTGGTTCACAAACACAGTAAGTATTTGAGGCTACATTTGAACTCGGGTCTTCCTGACTCCAGGCTCAGTAGTCTATCCCCTGTGCCATTTAGATGCCTTAGAAGCTCCTAGGTATCTTGGTATACACTAAGACATTTGATATACTAAGAGAACAACTAAGAGATCTGCTGTTTAGTTAATCAGCCTGACTGCTGACTATACACAGATCCCCATTTGTCAATGGATCATTAGTGTTTGAGAACACAGAAGGCATTTTCCACCTCAGAATAATGTAATCATGGTGGCTAAGTTCCAGTCTAGCCTATGACATTCTATTCATAATAATGACACTTCACACTGAGATAGCATTTAAAGGTTTACAAAACATTTTCCTCACAACAATCCTCTTTAAAGAAGAGGAAAAGAAGGCACCTCCCCAAGGTCATGCAGCTGCTCATGTCAGAGCAGGAATTGGAATCCAAGCTATCCTCAACTCCAAGTCAAATGCACTTTCCACCATACCATACAACTTCATTTAATTAAAAATATATTTGGTAGATTAAGATAACAATGTGGATGCACAGGGTATTCACTAACCAACTTACATTTACATTTTTTTTTCAGAAGATGGAAGCAAGACCAAGTACAAGGGTAAATTATGACCTTATCCCATAAAGATACATAGCATCAAGAGATGCCAAGAACAATAAAAATGGCAGTTTCTTTTCAAGCTAGGTTGGGAGAAAAGAAGGCTCAAAGAAAGAATAAGACTTTTGCTCTGAATGCATGATAAGATGTTAACAACAGAGAGAAGACAAAGCTGCTCAATTCTGATTCTGTTGCTTTTTTTTCTTTAAAGGAGAACGAGTTTGCACTGGAAACAACAGGACAGAATGACTAAAATGAAATTCATCCCCAAGATAAATAAAGAATATGTGGCTGCCATTCATAGATTCAAAGTCATCTGGTCCAGAGGAATGACATCCTGGGGGCCTGAAGGATCTGGTAGCTGGAACATTTCAGACACTGTCTGAAATGGTATCTGAAAGATTGTAGAAGACAGGAGAGGTGCTACAAAATTAGAGAAGGGTAAATGTAGTCCCAATTTTCAAAAAAGGAAAGGGAACAGTGAGCAGCCTACAAGCCAGTGTTCTTGGTTTTGAACCCTGGTGAAATTCTAGAATAGAACAGTACAAAGAAATCTAGAAAGGGAAGCATTTATTTCACAGAGGCAACACGTCTTCATCAAAAACAAGTCATATCTGGCTGTTTCCTTTTTTTTTTTCAGGATATTAAATTAAAATGCTGTGGATACAACTTACCTAGATTTTAGTGGAGGTTTTGATAAAGTACCTCATACTGTTCTTATGAAGAAGGTAGAGAGATAGGGACAAGAATATAATCAGATGGATTTATGGGTGGCTCAGCCAAATTCAAAGAATAGTTAGTCATAGTACAATGTCAAGGTGGCAAGAGGTCTCTAGTGGGGTACTTGGCATCCTGTTCTGTTTGGTATCTTTATCAATGACTAGGATAAAGGAATAAATAGCATGCTCATCAAATCTGCAAATGGCACAAAGTTGGAAAAGTTTATATATAGCAAATAACAAAGTCAGGATCCAAAATGACCTGGACAAACTAAAGAATTGAGCTAAATCATTTTTTCCATTTTATTTTTTAATTATAAGCACTTATTTTCTCTTCCTTCCCACCCCCCTCAATCCAAAAGAAAACAAAAAGAAAATCAAATCCCTTGCAACAAATATGCAGTCAAGAAAAGTAAATTCCCACATTGTACATGTTCAGAAAGGAATGCCTCATTTTACATCTGGGATCTGTCAGGAATTTAATGGCATAGATCAATATGAATCCTATGGCATCATGGTTAGTAATCATGGTAATCATGGTACATTTATCAGACATAAATCTTTCAAAGTTGTTCACTAAATCTAATGAGATGAAATTCAATAAGAAAATACGCAAAATATTGCACGTGGATACAAAAAATCAATTTTATAAGTATTAGGTGGAAGAAGTGTGGTAAGATATCTGTTGTTATGAAAAAAATCTGAGAGTTCCAGTGGACTGCAAACTCAATGAGTCACAAACAATGTGATACAGAAATCAAAAAAAGCTAGTGTGATCTTTGGCTGCATTATGAAGGGCAACAGCTTCTGGATATAGTTGGGGCAGTGCCACTGTACTATGGTCCTATCAGAACTCATCAGGAAGCTTATGTTCAGTTCTGACATCATAGTTTAAAGGAGGGCATTGATAAGGAATTGTCAGTGCCATTTTAAGAGGGCACCATGGTAGAGATAGAATGCTCAGTCATAAAGACGTGGGTTCTCTTCCAACTCTAACTTATATAAATATACTGGCAGCTAGATGACACAGTAAATAGACCACTGAACTTGGAGTCAGAAAGAACCAAGTTCAGATCTGACCTCAGATTCTCACCACCCCTGCACCGTGTTTCCTCATCTATAAAATGGGAATAATAATAGCACCTACTTCTCAAAGTTGTTGTGAGGATAAAATGAGATAAGATTTGCAAAGTACTTTGCAAACCCTAAATGCAAGCTATTATTATTATCACTATTATATGGTCTGAGGGAAACCAGGAAAATGAAGATTCTGAGTCCATAACATGAGGGTAAATTGAAGGACCCTGGCAGTTTCAACCTAGAGAAGAGAAGACTCCAGGTGAACATAACTATCTTCAAGTGCTGAAGAGATTATCATTCAAAGGAGGGAGCAGACTTTGTTTTGTTTAGCCCCAGAAGGCTTAATCAGGAATAATGGGCAGAAGATGCAAAGAGGTGAATTTAGACTTGATATCAAGAAAATCTTCCCAACCCTGGGAGATGTCCAAAGGTAGAATGTCCACAACAAAAGATGGCTTCTCTCTCTGAGAGGTCTTCGAGCACAGGTTGGTCAACAGCTTGTTAGGAACTTATAGTGGAAATGTCTTTCATGAATGGTTTGAACTAAGGCCACAGAGGTTCTAACAATCAAATTCTGTGATTCTGTGATAACTGCACTCCTAACCATTATCTATCTACCACAGTGTTTCTTCATCAAAAATTCTAATTTGGAATGCTAGGAATAGATATTTTTTTTGCTCCAATAACTGAACAGCAGGAATTGAGACAGTACTTCTGATCCTCCTCTTCTTATCCCCACCCATTCCCTCACCCCTTTTTGTCTTCTGATGCCAAACCATTAGCCCTGGCTAATGTGGTATAGGGTAAAGGGCTCGGGATTATGGAGATCTGAAGCATAGGCTCTGGGGTAAGGAACAACAGGGCTGGATGTAAAGGAAGTGACTCCTGAATTAGGAAGAGGGAATGAATGCTTTGGGCTGTGTGCAGTGAGAAAAGGAGATCAGGAGATCTGGGGATTCGGAAAAGGGAAAGAAGTAATAGAGGTCTTTTTTTCCTTTACTTTTCTAGGCTTGTGAGGAGGGAAAACAACAGCAAAGGATGGGAGAAGCCAGAGACAGAGATTCTAGCAGGGACTTTCCTTTCTCTCTTCTCCTTGTTCCCCTTCCCCCATCACAGGCCAGAAACAGTATTAGAGTGGGGCTTTCTGTCCCATATTCTTTTGTCTTATTCCTTCTTTTGCCATTCCAAGAAGTGGGTCACAGAGGAAACTAGGTAAGTAAAGAGGAAAGTGTTCTAAGAAAGGAAAAGACCTGGGGGAACCCCCCACCACAGAAGGGACAGAAGGGGAATTTCTGCTGCCTCCTAAGCAGGGTACTGCCTTCTGCAGAAAACATGACACAATGAAATGGTCTGTAACTTGTGTCACTATCATGCTGAGGAGAAATCTTTTTGAGATTAGCACATAAAAACAAAAGGTCCACAGGATTCAGAGGAAAACTTAGAAATTATCCATGGCAGGGTTCAGTGAGCTATGTGGAGAGCCTCTTAATCCCTACTCTCCCTCCCTTCCCCACTTGACCTGCAAACTAGAATGGTTCTGATATTTAAAAATACAATAAAATTTTATTTTAAAATGTCAAAACAATTTTTAGCTCTTGAGTGGTATAAAAATAGGCTGCAAACCTCCTGGTTCATCTAAGCCAGAGGTGTCAAACATGAGACCCACAACATTCCTGAACCAGATTAAAATGCAATTCAGAAATATTTAACAAAATAAATTTGAAAAAAACAATAAAACATAGATAATAGTAATATCTGGTTTTCCAAGTCAACATGTGGTCTGCATGGATCCTTAAGGTATGGTTTAGTGGCCCCTGGTTCTATTTGAGTTTGGTGCCACTGATCTAGGCCGATTCCCTCATTGTGCAATTGTTAAACTGAGGCCCCAAAAGACTGAGACTTGCTCAAGGCCATACAGGTAGTAAGTAGCAAAGCAAGGACTGGAACTGACACTCTCTGTCTCCAAAGCCAGTGCTCTTTCCACTACATCATGCTTATATGGATGTCTATATTATCTATTTCAAATTCCATATTATATTAAACAATGCACAAATATATTATTTACATACATTGGAAAATTATACCAATTCTCAAATTTATTCACTCAAAGTATTTTTTTTCTATAACAAACGATGAGATAGCAAAAGAACAGAAGAAGCAAACATGAATCATTAAATCCTGTAATATATTTGGTGGTAATACTAATTTTTTTAACCAGTAAAAAGTTGCTCTCATTCCCAAATTAACTGGATGAATGATACATTTATCAATATACCAAAAAAAAAAAAAACCTCCACAGGTAATGCAATTCCTTATATTAAAACAACAAATACTAAACATATAAATGGGTTAGGACCTCAACCAGCAATTTCTGCTTTGGAATAAACAACTGTATAATTTAACATCCAATTCTCCCCTGCATACTGCCTCCCCAACTAGCTCTAGCAAAGTCATGATACCTAGCCTCCATTCCTTTAACATGAATAATTTTCAGTACTAATAGTGAGAACAGAAAAATCATGAGGAAAAAAGAAGCAAGTAAAAAACTCAATAATGAATACACTGAATGTCTTTTTCACTTTGAGTAAAAAGAGGGGAAGATCATTTTCTAGCCTCAACCCTTGAATCTAACTTCATGACCTATACTTATTTATGACCCACATACTACATGTTATAGGACCACAAAATGCTGGTGCCTTTTAGTGAATGAAAGCATATAATTCAACTCCTGAAATAGACTAGTGAATTCATAAAAGTACGTTCAAAACTACTCATAAAATCAGGAAGAAAATGGACAAGAAAATTCTTGGATTAAAAAAATCCCACAACTACAAATCACTCCCTCGAAATTACTGAACTATATTCTAATGTTGACATTAAGTGAAAATTGTATCACAGAGCTATTAAATGGAAAGACAGAAGAATTCTATTTATTTCTTGTTCTACACCAGTTCTATTAAAGGGCTTCCACATAAAGACTTTGCAAAGAAAAAGAGATGAAAAGAAAAAGGTGAAAAGTTGAATTATTTAGGTTTAAGATTTATCAAAATAACAATTTCTCCACCACATCTTTTCTTAGCAAAGGAATAAAGAAAACAACTTAAAGTGTCATCTACACAGCCACAACTTCCTTGATCTATTGGAAGTTTGGCAGTACTACTTGCTAGTTTAAGAGCTGGCTAAACAGCAAAAGAAGCGTCACAGCTTGTTTTAACTTGTGAGACATGAGCATGTGTTGATATGAAATACTGCTGCAAAAGCAAATCTTATAGACATAGACTACTATCGAAATGATCATATTAATGTTCAGGTTCTATGCTTTTTCTCTGAAGCAAACAGCTTTCAAAATTCTAGAATCTACTTACAAAAAATGTGAAGCTCTTCAGCTTTTGAGAAAAAAAAAATAACAAAGAGTCAAGAGTGCATGACAGTTAAAATAACCCTTCTAACTGGCCAATATACTTTTCACAACTAATGTACTTCATTGCAAAAGAATAAAAGTATATTTAAGAAATTGTGACTTACCACCATCGGATACAGTTGCAGACTGAAAGGGAAAAAAGAGAGACATGAGTTAATTAAGCCTCATGACCAAATGTGGAAGAAAATCAGTCCATTTAAGTAACAAAAACTGGAAGTTTCTGATTAGACTTGAAAACTCAGACGAGAAAATACTCTAGTGCAGGTGTCAGAGCAAAGACAGACTTACAACTAAATGAGTCAAGTAGCTTTCTCACAGCTGTTCCCTCCTCCCCACTGAACTCCTCCCAAACTGGTAATGCCTTGAGCTTTACAATCATCGTGATTTTCATTTTAGAAACACACCCTGCCAACCTTGACATCATGGTTTTAGCAATATTCTTAAGTTTAAAAAAGGAAGGAAGGGAGAGGGGGGGAGAGGGAAAGGGAGGGAGAGAGAGAGAAAGAGAGAGAGAGAGAGAGAGAGAGAGAGAGAGAGAGAGAGAGAGAGAGAGAGAGAGAGAGAGAGAGAGAGAGAGGGAGAGAGAGAGAGAGGGAGAGAGAGGAAAGAAGCAAGAAAGGAAGAGAAAGAAAAGTGAGTTATGGAACATAAAAGAGAAGCTGAGTGATGTAGTAGACTGCCATGGCAGTCAAAGGTCTGGGTCCAGGGACTGGCTCCCACACTTAACTAGATAATCAGGAATCACAAACAAGGAAATTGAAATTTTTTACCTCTATAATGAGAATAATACTGCACTAATCCAATTTCTTTCATAGAGTCATCAGCACTATGTCAAATAAAGTATATATTATATAAATGTGAGCTATTAAAAGTCCTGTAAGTTGTGTTACTAATTTACATTGGTCCCAAGTGATGCAATAGAATTTTTAAGCAGCTACAACATAAGTGCTATCCAGGAGTAAGCACCCTAAAAGGCACACCAAAGAAACATCCTAACAGTATGGCCACTACTCTTAAGGAGTTTTACAATCTAGTTTTATGTGAACGTGAGTCTTTAAACAAAACTTACAAAGAGACAAAATGATATGATGAAGGGTATCAGTAACAAAGGAGGTGGGCTAGTCATGTATCAAAAGTGTAGGCTGACAAATGGACAGCTCAGATGCTATAGTGGTACCCAGAGGAAAGACTCTGTGGCCAGATTCTCTATGAAGGACTTATGGAAGGAAGTAGGCAAGAATACCATATGATAAGAAAGCATTGTTAGGTTTTTATTGATTGTGGCACAAGGAAGTACCCATATAGATTTTCCAAATATTAGTACACTGAATAATTCAATTCAATAAACACTTATTAGGCACCTATTAATGCTAATAACTGGACTAGGTACTGGAGTAGAGAAAATGTTTAGGTGAGAGAGTATCTCTACTTCTAAAGAGTTTGTAATCTAGAAGGGACCTGAGAGGTCATCTAGTCCAACAATCTTATTTTGGAGATGAGGAAACTGAGGCCCAAAGAAGTTGTTACTTGTACAGTCACACAGGTAGTAAAGATTCAAGGCACAGGAAAAAATGATCATACAAAATAACATATAGTTACATCAGAGAAGTACAAGGAAAGTTCTATGTGAAGGAGAGAGGGAGGGTGGTCATTATTGACTGGTGAAGGCTTGCTGAAGGAATGTTATATTTGAGTCATACTTTAAAAGATTTCTTAAGAATTCAATAGGTTGGGGAGGATCAAAAAACATCCTAAGGCATAGTAAACAATATGAATCATTGCTCAAGGAGGTAGGTGAATGTGGGACACATATGGAAGACAGAGTAAATACAGTTTGGCAAAAGGACAGACTGTGTGAAGAGAGGTGGCAAGTGGCTGAATGAAAAAGTTCTAGTCAAACCTAGATTTTTCCTCTATTACTTCAGAAACCATAAGAAATGTAGCAAAATTAAGTAAAAAAAAAAAAAGTCAAAATAACAGAAATTCCCATAAGGTAATCCCATAACCCCAAGTAGAATTGTATAGGACTTTGCAAATAGCGATAACAAAAGGAAGAAAAACTGGGATAACACAAAGTGAAAGAAAAAGGGTTTATACTTAATAAAAATTTAGCCTACAAAGTTAAGCATATTCCTACAAAAGATACTGGATTTTGAAGAGATTTGATGACTTCCAAGTATCCCCACTGAAAAACTAAGAGTTGATCAGAATTTCTGAAGGACAAACATTGCAAACTAAAGAAACTTAAGAAAAGTACAAAAAAAAAAGTTTGAACAATTAAAAAAAAAGGTCAAAGATAATCAAGTGCTTTTATATACTGAAAGAGTGGCGACACCATTTGTCCTTTCAGTGAGGGATTAAAGAACAAAGATACACAAGTGATGGTCTCTGATACTCAAAACAAAAGAGGAGAAAAAGGAAGCAGAAAATAAAGAAATGCTTTAGGGAAAGAAAGAAAAAAGGAAAAGAAAATTGCAATTTCTCCCTACTGGACCAAGGTAGAATGTGAATAAAAACAAAAGGGAGATCCACACAATTAGTCTATGGAAATCTGAGGAAAAGAGCACTTTCAGCTGAGGAACCAGGGTCATCTTCATGGAAGAGGTGCAACCAGCTACAGGTCTTTAAGGTGAGGGTTCTAACATATGGAGGAATGAAGTAAGTACACTGAAAGCATGGAGGGCTGCTTGTAAGAATTCACAGATGCAAGAGAGTACATAAGAGAAGAACAACTGCTCAGTTTGCCAAGTCCATGAGAAGGACATTAATTCAAAATAAATGTGATGAGGGGAACGGTCAATGAGAGCCCAGTCCTTAGAATATGTACAATATTTTCTGCCTGTTGCTAATCCGTGTGGAGACTTGGGAAGCTTGCTTCCAGAAATACCTACTAAAGGGACCCTTTTCCATTACACTTCAGAGCACAACCATATATTTTCTGGCTTTCCTATTGTTTTACTGCATGGTAAAGAAAAGGCTTTTCATTGGCTGCTGAGTTTTAGCTAAGTGTACATACAAAAAGTTCCAAAACACAAACTTTCCCTCTCTTCTCTGGTGTTAAGCGCGCGAGTGAGAGAGAGAGAGAGAGACAGAGAGAGAGACAGAGACAGAGCAGAAGGACCATCAAGTCTCAGAGCCCAGATTGAAGCATATTTTTATTTTCTTTATTTATTTTCATTGCTTTTTTTTTCTGGGAGAGGGACATGGCTAATGCAGAAATGTTTCACATGACTTGCTACGCATTATAGGAATCATATCTGCCTCCTAAGTGGGTAAGGGAGGGGGTTTTGGAAGACAACTTGGAACTGAAAATTTTAAAAAATAATAAAAAAAATTTTAAATGACCATCATATGTTCCCTCAACAACTGGAACTCTTGGATATAGGAGCTGAATCCAGTAAGGAGTCAACCCTAAACACCAGCATTCTTGTCCCAACTCAGCAATAAATCAACCTGGCAGCTATGACACTATGCCTTGCAAGCAAGGGAGCAACTTACCCATCATCAATACCACATCAATACCACAAAAGGAGAAAAGGACTCCTAGAGACAGGAATATTTCATAGCAACCCTTACCAGGGATTAGCAGCAGGCAGTAAGTACACCCTTACCAGGGCGTGAGCAGGTGTGTAGAGGGTAGATTTTGTACATCAGAATCTCCTATACCTTCTCAGTAAATAGCTCTCTGTAAAATCTAATTAGTGACAACTGATTGAGTGATTTGGGGAAATGATAACTGATAAATGATTAAGTTATAAACTTAAGAAATTGTTAACTTAGGGGTGGCTAGGTGGTGCAGTGAATAGAGCACCAGCCCTGGAGTCAGGAGGACCTGAGTTCAAATTTGGCCTCAGACACTTACCACCCCCACCCAAAAAAAACTAGCCATGTGACCTCAGGCAAGTCACTTAACCCCAATTGCCCTACCTTCCCCCCCTCCAATAAAACAAAAAAAACAAAACAAAACAAAAAAAGAAATTGTCAACTTATTAAGTCATTGTAGAGCAGAAACAAGGCTTAGACCAATACTTTATATCATATTCCACAGTACATTCTACGTGGACATGTGACCTTAATAATAGAAGAATAACAAATCGTAAAGTTCTCATAACTATGGGTGAGAGATGTGTTCTTAACCAAACAAAAGACAGAGGCAATTAGAAAAGATAAAATAGATAACTTTAATTACACAAAACTTAAGTTTCTGCACAGACAAAATTAATACACCTAGGATAAGAAGGGAAGAAGTTGAATGGGGGAAAAATATATGTATTAGTTTTCCCTGGTAAGTCCTTTTATCCAAAATACATGAATATATATATATATATGAAACTAATAGCCATTCCTCAATAAATAAGTCCTCAAAGGATTTAAAAGGCTAATTCTCAAAAGAATTGGTAAGTATTCACAAACACATCAAAGAATGTTGTTATTCAGTCATTTCAGTCATGTCTGACCATTATGATCCTTCTGGGGTTTTCCTGGCAAAGATACTGGCATGGTTTCCCATTTCCTTCTCCAGATCATCTGACAGATGAAGAAAGTGAGATAAAAAGGGTTATGTGACTTGCCCAGGGTCACACACCTAGCAAGTATCTGAAGCCAGATTTTAACTCACAAATTAGTCTTCCTGACTACAGGCCCAGCACTCTATCTACTGTACTACCTAGCTGCCCACAGAAGAATGTACCAAATCACTAATAAGAAGAGAAATGCAAATCATAACAATCCTGTGGTTTCATCTCACACTCTGAAAACTGGAAAGATGACCAAAAATGACCATACCCAATGTTGGAGGGGTTGTATAATGACAAGGCCAGTAATACAGTGTTGGTGAAAGAAAATGTCTACATCCTTTGAAGCAGACACTCCATTACTGGCTTATACTCTAAGGAAGCTATCAGTAAGAAGAAAGTCCCCATACAAAAATACTTATAGTAGCACTTTTTGTGATACCAAAGAATTGGAAACAAAAAGTAGATGCCTCTGTATTGGAGAGTGGCTAAATAAATTGTAGTTCATGAATTTAATGGAATATTACTGTGCTGTAAGAAATGAGGTATGTGATAGATACAAAGAAGCATGGAAAAACCTACATGATCAGTACACACAGTAATTACAATGTAAATGGAAAGAACAACACACAACAAAAAAGAAAAATCAAAAAATGAATTTAACAAAATTTAAAGGATCAAAAACAATTTGAATGAAGAGATATAAGAAGACACCCCCAACCTACCCTCTGCGGAGGTGGGAAATCCACAGATGTTAGACATTGCACATTTTTTTCAGTTTTTCAATGTAGTGATCAATTGTGCTAATTTTTTTCTCCTTTTTCCTTTTTCTGTCTTTAAGAAATACTATTTCTTAAAGGGGACTGCTACTTGGGAGAAAAAGAGGGAGGGATACTGGGGGAAACTACAATGATGTAAAAAAAATCAATAAAAACATTTAAATTTTTAAGAATTACATAGAGACATACTTGGGAAGTTACCCCTAGAATCCTAGAGTGGAACAGTACCTAACAGAGCTCTCTGGAACTAGACTATTAGACTGAGCACAAATTGGAAGAGTGACTCTAGAGCTTGTGCTACATAATTATGCAAAGGAAGCCCTTTTGATGTCAAAATAAGAAATAGGTATTTATCCAATAAGCAACAGGGTATCTGAAGAGTTCTGAATACAGGACTAACATGGTTAGGAAGACTACTTTGGCATTTATGTGGCTAGACTACAGAAGGGCAAGATAGGAGATATGAAGACCACTAAGAAAGACCAAGAGATCAAACAGAGTAATGCAGGCCTGAAGCAGAATGAAGATATGGCTGAAAGAAAGCCAAGTAAACAACTAGAATTATTAAGGATAACTCAAGAAATTATGCAATTAGACAACAGAGAAGGTTCTAAGTCCAGGTTTGCAAGTGAAACCAGAAGAAGGATGAAAGACTGAAAGATTAGGGAAAGATTCATGGAATCCTAGAATTTCAGAATTTGACAGAACCTCAGATGGCAACCCATACTTCATCAGGAATCCCCTTTATGATATCACTAATAAGTATGATCAGTCTCTTCTTGAAGACCCACAAACCAGAGGAATGTAAGTCATAACAAAAAGAAAAAAACAAGCTCAGTAGGAATGAGGGAACAGAACTGGAAAGAAAAGAAACTGTGGTTCAGAGAGAATTTCAAATAACAGCATATCCTTTGGCAGGCAGAATCTGGCTTTGAGCCAGATTAACAGTTTACAATGCAAAGGTGTTGTCCAACCTGCTATATGAGTGTGAAATCTAAGCAAGCTTTTATTAGCTTCTGAATTAATGTCACTTGTAAGACCTATATGCTACTTCTCTTACAGCAGGGCAAGTCTCCAGTGAATGGATTTGGGAAAGCTCTCAATTTCAATTCCAACAAAACTATGCTTATGGTACTTCACCTACTGGCCTCCCTATTACCTAAGACTCTCCACCTGACTGGCAAATTGATCTTCTTAAAGTGGAGGTCTGACCATATCATCCCCTATTCAATAAACCCCAGTGACTCCCTCTTACCTCCAGAATCAAATATAGAATCTCATGTTTGGCATTTACCCCTTCACAACTTTCCCCCTTCCTATCTTTCCAATCTTCTTACAATTTTACTTTCTCCATACCCTCTATGATCCAGCTACATTAGCCTATTCACTGTTCATTTGACACTCCATCTTCCATCTTTTTGCCTTTGCATGTGCTGTACTCCATGCCTAGAATGTTCTCCTTCTATACTTTGGACTCCTAGATTCTCTGGCTTTCTTCAAAACTGAGCTCAAATCCAACCTTCTACAAAAGGCCTTTTCCAGTCACTGCACTGCTACTGCCTTCCCTCTGCTATTACCTTCCAACTACTCTCTCTATATCATGTATATACATAAGTATCTACATGTTGTCTCTCCCCTCTTCCCCCATTAGAATGTGAGCACCTTAAGGACTGGAACTATGCTTTTGCCTTTTTTGTGTACTTGGTATTTAACATAAACACTTAATAAATTTTTACTGACATTACAAGTATCTATAATATCAAAGCAATTAGTAAGTGGAAAATATAAACAAAAAGATAATATATTAAGAAAAATACAGACATATAAGGATATTCACAATAAAAGCCTTAAATGTCCATATCAATAACTAGGAATATCCCCAAAATATTTTTATCTCTTGTTGGTAATAAGATTGGCTCAGTCCATGACTATAACTTTAAATATTATTAGGTCCTCCAAATATGCTGGAACCTCTATGGAAAATACATAACTGAAAAAACAGAAAAATATACATAATTCTTGAGAAAGATGACAAAATAAGAGTTAGGAGGACTATGTCAATGTTGTCAATGTTAGAAGGACTAAAAAAAGATGGGCACACTAATCTAGTTAGTGATACTATGAGCTGATTCAGCTATTCTGAAAATAAATTTGGGGTTATGCTAAGAAAGTAAGTAAAATGTCCATACCCTTTGACCTAGAGATACCACTGCTAGATATATACACCAAGGAAGTCAAAGATAGAGGGAAAAAAGTTACAATGTACACTGAAATATTCAGTGTACTTTGTAGTAGCACTTTTTTTGTAGTAGCAAACAATTGGAAACAAAGTAGATGGCTACCAAGCAAGGAATGGCTGAACAAACTGGAATACATAAAGGAAATAGAACGTTACTGCATCATAAAAATAATTGGCTAATACTACACAGGGATGCATGAGAAGATTTATATGAAGTGATGCAAGGTGAAGTAAGCAGAATGAGAATAACATACAAAACGACTACAACAATGTAAAAGTAAGCAACAAACAAAAATTTTAAATGAACACTTTGTAATTATAATGACCAGACTTTTCCTAAGGGGAGAAATGAGAAATGTACCTTGTCCTGTTCTTTGGAGAGGTGGGGACTGTGATATGGTACATTTCATATAATATTGAACTTGGACGATTTGTTGAACTTTCTTCTTTCTTTTTTTATTTTTGTTGCATAGGACAGATCACTTAGTAGGAGAGTGGAAGGAATATACTTGGAAATGAAGTTGATATCAAAATAAATGCTATGTTACACACACATACACATAGAGATATATATGTTATGTACACAGAATATACATATATGCATGTGAGAGATGGATAGATGGATAGATAGATAGATAGAAAGACAGATAGATAGATAGGATTGTATTAGACTATAAAATCCTTGAGATCAGAACTGGGAAGTAGCAATCTTTGTGTTCTCAGTGCCTAGTACAATGTTTAGAACATAGTGAGTGCTTAATAAATTTTTGCTTAACTACCTTCCTGCCCTCAAAACCTCTATATTCTGAAAAGTAATAGCCTGATTCAGAAAAGTCTTTCTCATTATAAAAGCCTAGACAGATATTCTCCAATAGGAAGGGAATATATGTAGGCAGTGGGTATAGAATGACAATTATGTTTATATCTTTTCAAAAACATCTTCATGGTAAATAATAGTTTCAGAATTCCCAGTTTCCCTTTTACTATACTTGGTTTTATCTATGTTTACTATTTCTTATAAAAATCAAAGGGAACTACTAAAAGAAAATATAAATTGGATTTTTTGTGCTGAAAATTTTACCAAGTAGTTTCACCCTTTCTTTATCATAGGAATGCTGATAAAGGAGGTCCAAATGCCTATAGACTATGTATCTTCACCTCAGTTTGAAACTAACACTTAAATTACCTAATCAGTACAAGGTAGTATCCTAGCTGCTAAGTGTACAAAGATGAAACAAGAAACAGTCCCTGCTGTCAATGACCTGTGGTCTATAATTTGTATAGTAGATGAGTTATGTGAGTCTCAAAGAGCTTTGTTAAGTGATGAGCCTATTGTCACACAGTTTGTGTCAGACTGAGTATCTGAACCCAGGTCTTTCTGAATCTGATCCCAGAACTTGATTCACTCTACAATACCACCTGATGTTCATGATACAAAGCAGAATGTGATAAGGGCAAGGGAGAAATACAAAGTTCTCTAAGCTCATTTGAGGAGGATCACAGAAGGCTTCCCAGAAAGGGTGTATCCCTAAAGGGTTGACTGCCTTTTCTTCCACATTCCCCTGCTCTTATTTGTAGAATATCATATCAAGAAAGTACATCTGCTTTAAGATCTACTGAGCTCTGTGGAGCTGCCAAAGTTAGAAAGCTTTTTCCATACTGCAAATTAAATTTGGTCTCTCTGCAACTCAGGGTCATTGATTTAGAGATGGAAGGGACCTAGTCCAAACCCTTCATTTTACAGATGAAGAAACTGAGGCTGAAGGAGGGTAAGTAACCTGCCCAAGGCCACACAGAGACTTCCAAAAGTGGAATTTGAAACTAGATCTTGTGACTCAAGAGTCAATGGACTTTCCACTGAGCCACTGCTCTTGGTTCTGCTGTCTGGAACCAAACAAAATAAGTTTAATCCCTTTTCTACAGGACAGTTCTTTAGATACTTAAAGATAACTATCAGCTCCACCCAACTCCTCCCCTTATAGCAGCATAGCATACCCAGTAATGTTTAGGAAAGGCAGTCCAAAAATATGGTAGCAACAAGAAAAGCCAACCTGGAATTTTTTTCATTTCCATGGATAACCCACAAAATAAGATTTTCCATACACAGGAAACAAGAAAATTGACTACCTTTTAATATTACTCTATATCAAGTATTAAAAATGAAATTAGATTGGCATTACAAATAAACACAATACAATTTGACAACTATAAATTAGAGACAATGCTTACAACCAGAAATCTAAAATTCCCTGTGTTTAATCTGGTACATAGCACAATTTGCATTAATAACTTATTTTCATGTATCTTGCTTTCTGGAGTTTTACCAAATTCCCATGCCTACATTTTGTACTTATATAGAGGGGGCCAGCCACAAATACAGAATTGCCAGTGAAAAAGCTGCCCAGGAAGGAATATATTTTCTTGCTTACAATTTAAATTCCTTGTACTGAAAAACTACCAAATTAAGTAGATCTAAAATTCCAAGGCAAGGTCTCAAAGTTGGAATGTACACAGTTTTCAATATATATATGTGTTACAAAGAAATTTAATATCTTATTTCTATATTTAGTATGTAAGACTTAGACAATCAACTTTCCCCCCAAATGATTCAGCTTTTTAAACTTGATAGTTCAGTTGAAACTTGTCTAGATTTGCCCATGTCAGTAAGTTGCAAGACTAGATTAAACAAGTCCTATGAAGATTTTATTTTAAAATAAATATTTATAAAAGTTTAAGTGTTTTATATGAATACAACTTATGGGATAAAAACAATCTCTACTGAGGATGACTTTGGAACAGTATTAGATTAGAACTTAACATTTTAAAATGTAGTATAACAATTACCATAAAGCACATTTCATACCTTTTTACGTCAAGCTACTGATAAAGAATAATACACTTGTGTAGAACACAAAAAAATATTTTCACATGTATTATCTCATTGGACAAAATGGATACTCCCAGAGACTA
This sequence comes from Gymnobelideus leadbeateri, assembly GCA_011680675.1. Lineage (NCBI taxonomy): Eukaryota > Metazoa > Chordata > Mammalia > Diprotodontia > Petauridae > Gymnobelideus > Gymnobelideus leadbeateri. The sequence continues at coordinate 44,138 of WOXC01009622.1, read as the reverse complement.
CTCAAACCTAATGTGTCTAAAGGAGAACTTATTGACTTTCATCCTCTATTAACCTACCTGTCTTCTGAATTTTCTTATTCCTATTCTCCTTCTAGCCTCCCAGGGCTCACACTGTTAAAGGTTATCTTCAACCACTCCCACAATGGGTCAATTGCCAAACCTTGTCATTTCTACATCCACAACATGTCTTGCATGTGTCCTTTTCTCTCTATTGACATGTCCCCTACTCTAAGTCAGGCTCTCATCATCTTTTTGCCTGTTGGAAGAGGTATAGATTGCAAAAGTCTCCTAATTTCTCTTACTGCCACAAGTCTTTTACTACTCCAACTCATCCTCCACAGAGCTACTAAAATGATTTTCTTGAAGTGCAGGTCTGACCATGTTATCTCCTCCTCCACACCATCCATCCACCCACCCACACTCACACACCCACACTCACCCACCCACACATCCCTCAACAGACAACAAACACTTCCTGTTGCCTTTAGGATCAAATATAAACCTTGCTATTTGGCTTTTAAAGACCTTCACAATCTGCTCCCAACCTACCTTTCTAGTCTCATTATACATTGCTCCTCTACAATACAATCACAACAGCCTTCTTGTTATTCCTAACACATGATACTCTGTCTTTCACCTCTGTGCCTTCACACTGGGGTGCCCCATGCCAGGGATGTCCTCCCTCCTCACCTCCACCACTTAAAATCCTTTGTTTCCTTTATAATTCAGCTCAAGGAGCCATTTTCTACATCAGTGGTATCAAGCTCAATTAAAAATGGGGGCTACTAAACCATACATAAGGGTCCCTATAGGCCCCATATTGACTTAGTTTGAAAGTGTAATGTTATCAATATTTTATTATGTTTATTTTGTTAAATATTTCCCAATTATATTTTGATGTAGTTTGGGCCACATTCAGGAGTGTTGTGGGTGGCATGCAGCCCACATGTTTAACACCTCTGTTCTACATCAAACCTTTTCTGATCCCCCTGTTATGGCATATATACTCCTTCTTGGAATGTTTATAAGTACATGAAATAATTTCTTAACAAAGAAAACCAAAGGTTGGTGAAGATAAAGATGTAATTCTTTCCCATCCAAGGTCATAAACTTTCTGAAATCTATCCACAAATCCCTTGGGGTCCATGGATGCCATGAAGTCTGAAAGATACTAAGTGCTTACTAAATGTTGATAATGTTCTGAAAAAATCAAGCAATTTTAGGGCAGATAAACTGGGTTTGAATATCAGCTTTGCCACTTACTGCCTTTGAACATGTCATTTCAATATTATGGACCTCAGTTTGTCCAAGTGTAAAACAGATTGGTTAGATAAGATGAACCCAAGGGTCCCTTTCAGCTCTAAGATCCCGTGATCATATTATTTCCTGTCCTTACACAGGCTTCCATTATATATGTAACTACTGTTTTCTAGGAAAGGCCCAATTTCAAGAAACAATGTGTTCTTTTAATGGGACATTACAAATGGAACAATCTTTGTCATACTACATGTTGAGACTTTGGGTCTGGTAACTAATTGTCACTATCCCTATAAGTTCTTACTTTAGAAACAGATTAAGACATCTTTCCATGAATAATGGAAAAAAGGAATTCTTGAGGGCCAAAAAAAAGGCACTATTAAACATAACTGGTTCAAGCTTTCCAAATATTCACAATCATTCAAAATTGCTCCCTCAAATGATTTCCAAAACTCATCCTCTTCATGCATTTTTCCCTTTTCTTTCCAACCATCCAAGTCCCCAATCTATCCCAAAAAATTAATTTTGTGGCCCAATCAGATTACATGTTAACTAGCATTCTGTTTTGGGCATCATACTTTAAGAACATTGATGTACTATGGGCATCCAGTGAAAAACAGCCAAGCAACTGAAAGAATGAGAAATCATACCATATGGGTTCATTTGAAGGGATAAGGGATGTCTGGCCTGAGAAAAAGAAGATATAAGAGGAACTTGATAATGATTTTTACAACTTTGAAGAACTATCATAGGAAAGAGGGATTAGACTTATTTGTTTGGCCCCAGAGGACAGAATGAGGATAAAAATCCCACACTAAATTCTATGATTATATAAAGGGTCAATTTCAGTAGAATCTAATGAAAAACTCCCTCAAACATGCTGCCCCAAAGCAGAATGGGCTGCTTCGAGAGGTGTTTGGTTTCCCTATCACTGGTTTGTTCATCCTTCATTTTTAAAGAAGACCAGTAACATCATAGGAGATGTCTTGACTTTCACATAAATTCCTGAGTCATCGTGGCTCTGAATGCAGATGACCTTGGCATCTCTGATGTCTGACCAAGCTCTAAGTGCTCCACAGCACCTGCTTCAGCTGTCTTAATTAATGGTCACTGGAACAAAGCGTGCTCATCCACCCATTCCACCAGGGGAAGTCTTCCCAAGCTTACAGTAGACATCCCCCTAAGTCACCAAAGGGTTTGAGGCCTGTCAGTTACCCTCAAAATGGTTTATCCATTTGCCAGGACAGTTTTATCAGGATGTGGCTATTGCGTATGCTACAGCTTCTTGGAGCTACAGGTGAGAGTTGGGTGAAAAGGAGGACCCCAAAGGTATGTTAGATCTCTCTAGCAATCTGATAAAGCCCAAGGACCCCTTTTCAAAAAAGAAAAAAGTTTGTTGTCTACATTCACAATTGAAGGAAATGCTAAATTTGTTAGAAGTTAATGAAAAGAAGGATGATTTTTTTTTTCATTTTGAAACTTATCTACTTATCTGTAGTTCCAGAGACCCGAGGTTAAGAATGTTTTCTCTAGAATAACCTCCTATTTAGATACAGATTTGGATTAGATGGGTTTAGGGGCTCCTACTAATTCTAGTCTCTGAATTTATGTAACTATAAATCTGTAATACATGGGAGACATACAAAAAATGGAAACAGAATGATTAATTTTGAGGTGAAATGTACATCATTAGAGGCTAGGCTTGTTATTGCTTGCAATGAATTATTTCTATGATCTGTGTAGTAGAACAGACTAGTGGATGAAGGAGACAGATTGTATATAGTGCTGTACTACAGAGAGTAACAAGCAATAAAGATGAAAAAGGGAGCAAGTCCAACATCAAAGATAAGGCAAGGACACAGGGAGGGGCAGAGTTAGTGTTGCACAATACATAATTGTTACAAGAACTTGCAAACAGTGTGACTGGAAAAAAAAACCAAATGTGTTAGGGTCAGATGAGGGACAGATTACATCTCTTTTGGAATTTACAAAATGAAAATAGATTTATTTTAGGCAGAATATGTTCAACTGAAACCAGAGTTCCTCTAACTTTAAATAAGCTAAACTGAAAGCAAAGATTTTCTTAAAGTTTAAATAAAACTGGAATAGTATGAGTAGAGCTACAATGGTCAAAAGAAGTGCACCTTTGAAAAAAATTCAGTTAGCATTCTCGTCTATCTGGTGGTCTCCAGGTTTTGTAGTGACTAAAACTGGTCTAAGGACTAATATGAATGAGATTAGCTGTAAAGATATACTTTAAATCTGTGAATAATTACTTAAGTCTCTTTTAGAGATAAGGAATGTAAAAATGTTCAAAATTAACCTAATCTATTTATGAGGAACTGGTACTTTCCAGAGGTACCCAAGGCATGTATGCCTGCAATTCAGAATGCCCAAAGGCCAATTCTAAACTTTTTAGCAAGTGGTAAACAGTTAACATGAAATGTAATTTTCTTAGAAACATCTCTCTTTGTATTACAGGGTGCTAAATACCATTTATGGTATACCTGAGAGGGCTAATAAGATTTCTTTCTTTCAAAGAAAACACTTCTATTCTTTATGAGACATTCAGATTCAGAAGTCAAATAATGCATTTGAAGTAGTGTCTAATCCCATAGAAAAATATATATAGTTTAAATATATTTTAACATATATATTTTTTTTTAATATAATATATAGCAAGTTTAATATATAGCAAGTCTTCAAAACAAAATTTTCTTAGCCTCATAAAATTAAGAAAAACCCTAGATTTTACATGGTGGCCGCAGGTAGGTGGCACAGTGGATAGAGGGCCAGGTCTGGAATCAGGAGGACACAAGTTCAAATCTGGCCTAGGTCTTACTAGTTGTATGATCCTGGGCAAGTCACTTAAGCCTATTTGACTCAGTTTCCTCATCTGTAAAAATAAGCTGGAGTAAGAAATGGCAAACCACTCCAGTATCTTTGCCAAGTATACCCCAAACGGGGTCATGGAGAGTCAGACACAATTGAAATAACTCAACAAGAACAACAACTAGATTTTAAATATGTGTGTCTTCTGGTCCTATTTTAAGTTTTTCATCTCTCCCTCGGTATTCATGAGCAGGATGCATTTCTTCTGCATAACACTAGTCAGCATGGAGCTTACAGGGATTTTGTTGGATATAAGGGTGGGGTATAACAAAAAGAGTGCAGGACCTACCAAAGCACAGAATACACAAAAGACTGAATTACAAGATACTCTGTGAGGAAATAAAGAACAAATCAAAGAACTGGAGAAATATTGAATGCTCATGGATGAACTGTTAAATTAATTTACAGCTTTTAATGCTATACCAGTCTAACTATAAAAGGAATAATTTATAAAACCCCAAAAATTAGTAACAAAATTCATTTGGACAGACCAAAAAAAATCTAAAATATAAAGGGAAATAATAAAAAGAATGAAACTATATTATAAAGCAATAATTATCAAAACCATTTGGTATTGGTTAAAAAGTAAAGTAGATCAATGAATAAGACCAGACAATGAAGAATCAGAAATAACAGAACTCAATAATTCAGTGTTTGATAAACCATAAAACATAAATTACTTAGGAAACAACTCCCAGAGTGATAAGAATTACTGGAAAACTAGAACACAGTCTGCCAAAAATTAGGCTTAGACCAACATCTTATACCATACTCCACAAATTCAAAATGGATACAAGAACTGAATATTAAAATTCATATAAAAAAGTCAGAAGATAAGCAGCCCATATATCTCTTTCATAGCCACAGAGAAAAGATATATATATTCTTAAGCAAACAATATAAACAATAAAATAGGCCATTTTTGACTACATTAAATTGAAAAGTTTCAGCACAAAGTTAATTACATCTAAGACAAGAAGGTGAAGCAGTTAAATGACTGAAAAAAAAAATCTTTATCCAATTTCTCAGATTGGTATCAAGATATATAGGCAATGCCTCTGCCAGTCACTGGCAACATGACCATGGGTAAGTCATTAAACTTTCTGAGCTTCAGTTTTTTCACTCGTCAAAAGATGCTAATAATATACTACTTATTTTACAGGACTTTTATGCAACTCAAACGATATGTTTGTAAAACAATTCCTCAACCTTAAAATGTTAAATAAAGGTAAACTATTTTCTTCTAAATCAGAGAGCAGTAAGTCTTTTGAGTATATTGACTTTGCATATATTTTGCATTCATATATAAATACACACACACAGTGTTACTTCTCCCAAAAGAATATAAACTCTTTGAGAACAGGAACTGTTTTGTTTTTATCTTTGTATTCTTAGGAACTAATATGGTTTCTGGCACACAGTTGGTTATAATAAATGCTTACCGATTAACTGGTTAAAAAGATAAATACAAGTCAGAACAACCTTGAGATTTTTGCCTGTCACCTAGCAAACTGGCAAAGATGACAGAAGATAAGAACACAGTCAATGTTAAAAGAGTTATAGAGGGTAGCTAGGTGGTGCAGTGAATAGAGCACCAGCCCTGGAGTCAGGAGAACCTGAGTTCAAATCTGGCCTCAGACACTTAACACACACACACACACACACATACACACACAAAAACTAGCCATGTGACCTTGGGCAAGTCACTTAACCCCAATTGCCCTCCAAAAAGGAAAAAAAAAGGAGTTGTAGAAACATAGGCACATTAGTGTTTAGGCACAGAGCTCCATTGCTGATAGAGTTATGCAGCAGTATGACCATTGTGGAAAGTCGGAATTATGCAACTAAAATAACAAAAATGTGTGTACCTATTGACCTAAAAACTGTAGTACTGTTCATATATCCACCCCACCCAAGAGGTCACTGATAAGAACAAAGTTCTCATATACAACAAAATATTTCTAACAGCACACTAAAAAAAAAGTAGATGCCTATCAGGTAGGGAATAGCTAAACAAATTATGTACATGAATGTAATAGAATATTTTTGTGTTACAAGAAACAACAAATACGATGAATAAGCATAAAAAGACATATGAACTGACAAAGAAAAGTAAGCATGACCAAAGAAGCGATATACACTGACCAAACAATGCAAACGCAAAGAACAACCATAAAATAATCAAAAAGTGAATGCTGCAAAATTACAAAGAATAAGTGTAGCTCCCAAGAAGAGTTGTGAGAAGACACCTCCCCTCACTCCTTTGCAAAAGTAGGAGATAGATGAACCTGGAACACTGAATATATTTTTTCTTGACAATTTTTTCCTCTTCTTTTTAAAAAAGAAATATTCTTATTTTTATAGAATGACTATTAAAGGGGAGAAATTTAGGCAATGCAAAAGATATCAATGAAAACTCATTTTAAGAATTTTTTTTTAAGTGCTGGATCTAGAGTCCAAATGACCAGATTCAAATCCTGGTTCTCCTCTCTCTGGGTACCATGTGTAAAATGAGAGGGTTGGAAGAAAGCATCTCTGGGAAGTCCCTTCTAGCTCTAGCATTCTAGACATTCTTATCTTCATTCCCACACAGAATCTGTAGGAAAATGTGCATTTTTAGCATGTTTAAATTCAATCCAATAAATGTTTATTCATTTCTACCATATGGAAGGCACCATGATTTAATTAATGAACTGGTTTTTTTTCATATACTAAAATGAAAAGTATTAACAGTAGTTTAGTCCAATTCACTGATTTTACTACTAATCTTTAAGTTAATCGACAAGCATTTATTAAGAACCTCCTAAGTGCCAGGCCCTGTGTTCAGTTAAGAGAGTACATATCCAAAACTATGAAATGATCCCCACACACAATTTGTCAAGGTGCCCACTTCCTACAGGGAGAGACATGCGTGAAAATAAATATAAAATAAATATAAGACAGTCTAAACCATGAAAAGTTAAAACATGGAAAGAAAACTACAGGCCAATATTATTAATAAACACTGACTCTAAAATTTTAAACAAAATGCTGTCAAATAGACTACGGCAATTTATCTAAGAAATCATTCATTATGATCATGTGGGATTTAATTCAGGGATGCAAGGATGATTCAACATTAGGAAAACAAACAAAATAATTAATCATATTAAAAACAAGGTGGCAGTTGGGGGATCAGGAAAGGCTGCATGTAGAAATATTAGTGTGTCATTTTAATACACTATTGGAAAGAGAGAATGAAAACTAATTACATGATATAATGATAATCGTTCATACATATATAATGCTTTAAGAGTTACAAAATGCTCTCTCCATGTTATCTCATTTTTTCTTTAAATTAACTCTGGGAGATGTGTTATTATCATCCCTATTTATAGATGAAGAAATTGAGGCAGAATGAAGCTAAGTGACTTGCTCAGGGTCACACAGCTAGTTAGTAGTTGAGGTGGAATTTGAACTCACAGTCTTTCTAATTCCAAATCCAGGGTTCTAACCACTATACTACCCTAGTGGCCTCCTAGGGAGGAGAAACAGTCTAAAATGACCAGTTTTTTTAAAATAAGGGGGGAGACCAGGAACAAATGTTGAAAAATAGGAAGAAAAACACAATAATTTAATAAGCATCCATCTTGCTTTGTGACATCTATGTCCTAGTAGTAAGATGAAACTGAGAGAAAAGGCATCTGAGCTCTAAGTCTAATTTGCTTTGCTTCAAACTTATTTACTTGCTGCATGATCTTGGGCAAGTCACTCTCTCAGCTTTGGTTTTATCATTTACTAAATGAGGTTAGATTCAAAGAACTCTAAGGTCCATTCCAGCTCTGATGTTCTGCAATTCTATTAAATACCCTGAAGACCTCTACAGAGAAATACTATAAGCAAAGTGAAAACAGTAGGCTTTCAAAAGACAGTGACAGAATTTTAGAGCTAGGGATCAAATGAGATCATATAAATGTGCCTTTGGGAAAAACTTATACTGCAAGTACTATTCAGATACATAACAAATACTGACTAATATTAAAATAAAAATGCTACAATATGTATACTGTTTTATCATTTCATTGTTAATATAACAAATAATGAAATCAAGAAACTACAGTGCTTTCGATGGTCCCAAGTGGTTCCCTGTCACCAAAGCCCATTTTTGGAAATACCAACATTCTCCCCATGATACCATACAGGTATCAGTCATGAAAACCCAAAATTAAGAATCCCAAAAGCAACTGTAAGATGTGGTAGGTATTGGTTATCTCTGGCACATTACCAACAATGTCCTGTGCATAAGAAGTGACTTAGAAGACATCATCAAGGATATTATACAATTGGAAAAGGCGATGAGCTGGTCAAGAAGCACTTGGTAAAAAACCCAAAGGAAGGGCGGCTAGGTGGCCCAGTGAATAGAGCGCCCGCCCTGGAATCAGAAGGACCTGAGTTCGGAGCCGGCCTCAGACACTTAATCCATACAAACAAAAACCTAGCCGTGTAACCTTGGGCAAGTTACTTAACCCCAATTGCCCTAAAGGGGCGGCTAGGTGGCGCAGTGAGTAAGAGCGCCGGCCTCGGAGTTCGGATGACCCGAGATCAGATCCGGCCTCAGAAAATGAGCACCCACGCATAAATAATGACTAGCCGTGTAACCTTGAGCAAGTTACTTAACCCCAATTGCTTTAAAACAAAAAAAAAACAAAAAAAAAAACCAAAGGAAGGTCTCCGGGGCATTGGGTAGATCCTCTATGAAGGCTTTATAGAAGTATATAGACAAGAATTTCATAAGATGTGTAGATGCAAGTGGTTTGAAATACCCATGATGATGAAAAGATATACCTACCTAATTATGAAATAAACATCTGAATAATTGAGAGAGGCATTAAGAAAAATTACACACAAATTAATTTGGAGAGGCAGTGTTGTACAGAGAGAAGAATGTCACATTTAAAATCAGATGACCTACATTAAAACCTGGTTCCATCTACTACCTGTGTGACTTTGGGTAAGTTACTTAACTTCTCTAGGCTTCAGTTTCCTTAAATCTGAATAAAGGAGGTTGGGTAAGATGATCATGAAGGTCCCCTTCAGCTCTAAATCCATGAATCAGGCAAGAAAAAATCATTTTCAAAAATATGTTTTAGCATTTATGATATATTGGAAGATAAGTGAGGTGACACTATGGAAGCAACAGTTTTAAAAACTGGTAAAATCATAAGGTATATAAAGAGACAGTTCCCCAAAATCAACTTTAGTAAGATTCTGGTCAATATATGGACCTCATATTGCAGCCTGAAATGGAGAAAAAAAGATGATTATATGTTTGAGAAATAAGCCAATGAGGCAAGGCTAAAATTAGCTCAGCTTGGTTACATGAAAGGCTAAAAGAGGGAACTTAGCCAACAATAAAGAATATACAAGTCAAAGTGTAAAGATAAAGTACCTATTTTTTTCTGCGGATTACATAACAGGACTTAGGAGAGATTTAGGCAGAATTCTTATTTCTGACAAGGATTATTAGTGGTTGGAATGTGTCCTAGCTTTCAAAGGTTAATCCTTCCATCTGATCTTTTCTATTCTATTCTGCTTCCTTTTTATGAAGATCCTATCCTCTCCAGTACCTTTAATTTTTCCTTCTCTTGTAGCTTCAAACTACTTGAGTATTTCCAAATTGAAAAAAAAAAAACAACCTTTATCTATCATAGCAATGTTAGGTTACTTTTTGTTTGTAAATATTTCATATATGTGTTTCTACCGACAACTACTATTTCCTCCCTACTCATTCCCTACTTTTTTGTAATCTAGTATCCATCTTTACCACACAGTGAAACTACTCTCTGACACTTCCTTCTAGCCAAACATAACTAGCTTGTCTGTTTTGAGCTTTCTTAATTTTTTGTATTGCAATCTCTTCATTAGCATCTATGACAGAGAGTATATTCTCTTGGCTCTCTTCCTATCTTGCTGACTATTATTTCTCTGCATTAGTTGTTTTCCTTCTTCCTAATTCCCTTTAACTAATGGGTGTGGTCCAATGCTTAGTCATTGACCCTCTGCTTTTCTTCAACACTCACCTAACTCAGGTAGTAGAATAAATTTCCAACTGTATGTAGGTAATTCTCAAATCTACAGTCAGTTCAAAAAGTAAATGAATCAGTTACCTAACGTGTACATAACATTGTACTGCACTCAGTCTTGGCCTCTCACCAGTCCCATATTTTCAGTTATCATAGACTGCCTCCAAAGTCCCTTTGGAACTGAAACTTAATATCTCAGAAACCAAACCCATTCAGTTGCTTCACAACTTCCTTATTTTTGTCAACAGCATATCACTCTCCCAGTTCCCTACACTTAAAACTTTGGAGTCATTTTCAACTTCTCTCTTTCCTTTTCAAACAAATTCTTGCCAATGCTTCCTCTATGGTATCCATTTAATTGTTCCTTCCCCTCAAATTCCAACACCACCACTCTAGTCTGGGTCTTCATCCCTTCATGTGTAGGTTATTACAATAATCTTCCCTCTCTAGAAATTATCCTTTGCATAGCAGATAAAAAAAATTTCCTCAAACCCCATTTTCCTCATGTCATTTTCTTGCTTAAGACAGATAGCATGTTACAGTGGAAAGGATACTGGACTTAGAGTCAGGAAAGCTAAGTGTGAATTCTGACTGACACTTCAACTGTGTTACTAAGGACAAATCACCTCATCCCTCTGAGGTTCAATGCCCGTATCTGTAAAATGAAGATAAAGCTTTCTATCTGCCTTTCGGGGCTGTTGTCAGGAAAGTGTTTTGTAAGCCCTGAAGCTTTATGTAGCTCTATTAATAATAACAGCAACCATAATGATCATCACCACCTATCAAGACTATACCCCCTGGATCCAAACCTCAAATTATACCCTAAAGCAACAGTCACTGAAAATAACTGGTCTGGTTTTAAAAGCAGAGAATCAGATTAGAGGAACAGCCCTGAGAAGGATGGATCAGAAATAAGAGAACTCAACAACTCTGATTAACAAATATGAAAACATAAATTAAAGAAGAACTCCTATTTGATAAGAATTGCTGTGAAAACTGGTAAAAAGCATGGTGGGTATAAGAAGAAAGGCAGCATATTCGAAATGATAACATGTGTGGCTGTAAAAGGAGAGAGGATGCATACATTAGATCAACATTTTATATTATACACCACACAATCAACTAAAAATGGATGGCATTTCCTCTCAAGCTTCTTTAAGGAAGAGACCAGAGATGGCAGAACCCAAGTTGAGGAGGCAGGGCAAACCCTGCTTCTGGCTCAGGATGCCAAATCTCTCAAGTGCAGACATCTCATAGCCCACCAAGCTGCTAACAGCCCAAGGAACAAAGGCCCATGTGGTCAGAAAGGGCATCCCTTCAGATAGGGGGCAAGTGAAAGGAAGGAAAAACATGTCTCTCTGTCCCTGCTAGAAGGTCATTCCCTCCCAAGAACAAAATTTTGCCCTCCTCATTTTTTCAAACTTTCTTAAGATATGAAGTCTAGGAATTGGTTACCTCAGGGATCTCTAGCCTCAGCAGGGTCCAGGCTACCCCAGAGAGCAGAAAATACTTCTTCCACCAGCCTAAAAGCATCCTGTAGCCTCCTAACTCCATGGACCCACAAGAGGTGGATAAAAGGTGGGAGAAGGCTTGGGAGAAGCACCATGGGGTAGAAAAGAAAATACTCAGCCTGGAGTCAAGAACTGGGTGTATCCAGAAGAGCAGGATACTTCCTAGCTGTGTGACTCAGGGAAAATAATTTTCTTCACCTGTAAAATGAGTGGGCTGGATTAACTCTCAGGTCCCCTTTTGTTCTAAATTTATGTTCCTGGACCCTAAGTATGAATGAGCCAGTCCCCTACTGAAGGCTCATGCTTTTCTGGGAATGGATATGCTTCTTCCGTCCCTGGGACTTTCCTTTCCCTGGAACTTCTGCTTTCCCAAGATGCTCAAACTTTCCTAGAGATGGGGAGTGGTGAAGCTTGGGTGAAGGGGCTGCCTAGAAGGGTTCTTCTCCTACTTGGCTTAGTGTTCTGAGTTATGAAATCAAGACCAACTGCTCTGGAAGGGCCAGTGCCCCATGACCCTCATTTCAGCAATCTGGCTGAGTGTTGGATAGAAGTCGAGAGAACTAGGTTCTAATTCCCATTGACTTTGAGTCTGTTTTCTCCTCTGCAAAATGAGAAAATTAGACCAAGTACCTTCTAAAATCCCTTTCAGCTCTGACACTCTGTGAGTCTAGGAGATTTGAGTTCCATTCAACTTGACCTCAGTTCAGACCCAATTTCAGTAAAAGCTGAATGACCCTTCTTTTGTTACCTTGGGCAAATCACCTCCTATCTCTGGGGTCTTTGTTTCTTCCTCTGTAAAATCAATTTTGACTATAGGATGCCTAAGGTTCCCTTCAGTATTATCATGAAAGACTGAGTTTTTTATTTTGTTTTGGAGTGATGAGAAAGGTTTATCTCAATCCTGCTTTGAGGCAACTCCCTGAAAGCATCTGTTTGCTAAGAGGTTATGACTATACTCCCATGTAGCAGTGATCAGGCTTCACTCAAGCCAGTTATGAAGAAACAACTAATCACTTTTGATAAGTAGTTGTTAGGTGCTAGTTATATGAATTTCTAGTTACAGTAAAATGTAAAATGTAAACTTCTTGAAGGCAGGACTGCTCTTGGGTTTGTTCTTTTATTTCTCTATCTGTTCATCCCTGGCACCTAACACGGTGCTTTGAACATAGCAAGGGCTTAGTAAGTCTCATGTGCTTTGCTGGATCCCACATTCAACATAATCAATCTCATCTTTGTGTCATTATATATCTCACTCTCCTGCCTGTATACTCTCTACCATGTCCTCTTTACCAAGTTCATCTTCCTCACTTCCTTTAAAAACAAGCTCAAAATTCACCTCAGACAGGCAGGGCCTTTTATGACCCTGCAACAATCCATTTGCATTTTATGTTCTCAGTAGTCCTAGTCCAATTAACATTTCTAGGAAGGCTTCCCTCCACCTCCACTCCCACCCCAATGATCACATTTAGCCTCTGTTCTCAAGTCTACCCACCCCTCATTTAATGCTTGCAATTACATTCTTTCTTGCTCATCAGTTCTCATTTGTTCAGTCTCTTCCCAGTTAAATTTCTCCTGGACGTTCTATTAGTATAGCAAAAGAGCAAATTGCTGACTCATACTGGGCTTGTTATCAGTAAAATTCCCGCTATCTTACCACATCTTCCTCATTCTGAACTTGTGTCACTGAATTTTTTTTAAACTGAGTATAACATTTTACATGTATGCCTATTAAATATAATATTGTTAGATTCAAAACATCATTCCAGTCTGAGTCTGATCTCTAGACACCAATTCTGCATCCCAAAAATTAGCTGTCATTCCCATACCTAATCATACTCAAATCTGATAGGCATGTGCTTTCATTGAAATTTCATTGAAAGTGATGAGCCCCAGGCATTCACCAGGCACCCTCCAGGGTAACATCAATTGGTAACATTAATTCATTACTGGATAAGGTCTTTCAATTCAACTATGATATCGTCTAGCCCATATTTCTCCATGTTTTCCATAATGATATCATGAAATACTTTGCCAAATGCCATGCTGAAATCCATGTACATTATTTTGACAGCAAGGGTTCTTAATCTGGGATCTATAATTTGTTTTAAAAATATATTTTTATAATGGTATTTCAATATACTTGATTTCCTTTGTAATCCTACATGTCATTTTTTATGCATTTAGGAACATTATTCTGAGAAGAGTTTACAGGTTTCACCAGATTGTCATGTGACCATGACACACAAAAAAGTCAAGAACTCCTGGTCTATAGCATTTCCCTAATGTACCAGTCAAGTAATTCCATCAAAAATGGGTAATTTGTGATGATGACATGTTCTTAGTTAACCCTTCTCAGGATGATGGGATTTAGAGTTGGAAAGGACCATAAAAATCATCTAATTCAACACTCTCATTTTGCACAGAGGAACTTGTGAATAAGGTTTCCATTTCTAAGTGCTTACAAACCTTTCAGTTAACATAATCTGTTTTAGACTGTTGCCCATTAATGTCATGAAACACAATAGTCTGTTGTCTTTGGAATCTACCTCACAGTTATCTACATGTCAATAGTGCTTTAAGGTTTACAACTTGTTTTCCTTTCAACAATACTGGTAGGCAAGTAGAACTACTCTTATTACCCTTATTTTAAGGGAAAGGAAACTTAAGATGTAGAGAAGTACGATGATTTGTGTTTTGAAAATGTTAAGTCAGTATAGCAAAGAACTCCTGCCCTAGCCAGGTCTCATAACCCCAAGTCCACTGCCCTTCCTATCACACCAAGAGTCTTCATCCCATTTTGAAAATCAGAACAATATTTGTTCCAATCATCTGGATTAGAGAATCATCTTGGTTACCCTCCTCTGGATACTTTCTGGTTTGCAGACATCCTGTACAGATTATTATACCCTAGGTATTCTGGTATACTGGACAACAGAAAAATGAAATTATGAAGAACTTATTTCTCTTCACTCATCATTCTCAATTTCCATCACCAAATCTCACAATTATGTATGCTTTACACAGTAACCCTGGAGTTGATCAACAATAGCTATTAGTGGGGTGGCTAGGTGGCTCGGTGAACAGAGCACCGGCCTTGGAATCAGGAGGACCTGAGTTCAAATCCAGCCTCAGACACTTAACACTTACTAGCTGTTGGCAAGTCACTTAAACCCCAACTGCCCTCCAAAAAGCCAAAAAAAAAAAAAAAAAGCTATTAGTAACCATCTAAATCTCAGTGCAGTAGCATCCCCTTACCACTGAATTGCCAGATGCAGATTTCAAAACAGAACACAGACATAAGAGATTTCACTAAATATTTCCATTCATTCATCCAGTAAACATTTATTTAGTTTCTTCCATGTGCAAGACACAATGCTTTCACTATTAAAGGAGCTATCTAATAAAACAGTTGGTAAGATTTATCTTCCTAACACATCCATCCACACTGGTATAATATAATCAGGCTATTTTTTAAAATTTTAGCTAAAGATGTACTATTTCTGTCCCTTTAACTGCACTCACAAGTCAAAACAAGTCAGGGCTGTATGAAGCTTCTACATTTGCCCCTCTTTTTGATCAGTAAGGATTTTGTTTTAAAAGACAGGCCTTAAGAGTTAGGAGACCTGGATTCTAGTATTGGCTTTGCTTAAAAAAAAAAAAAAAGCTGCATGACTGACCAGTCACAACCTCTTTCTGTACCTCATTTTCATCCATTTATAAACAGAGAGGGTAGAACTAGGGGATCTCTGATATTAATGTTCTATGATTCTACAACTCCATCAAGAGAGATAAGTCATAAGATTTAGACTCTATAAATAAGTTGGGAAGCGAATTTAAGTCATGGACAAGTCACAAAAATGGTTAAGTTCCCTTACTTAGTTCCCAGTAGACCTAAGAGGAATGGTAGAATATAAGAAACTATATATACTGTAAGGTTTTATCATCAACAATCTGGATTGTACTAAAGGACTTAAAGTGCTTTAATTAAAAATATTTTTAAAACAATGTAATAATGATCTCAGAACTGAAAAAAGATGCTTCATTTAATTACTATTATGCACTAATGTTTTAAATCTCAGAGGAAGACTGCTACTACATGAGATGGATCTTCTGTGCAGGAATTCTGGAAGGACATGAACAAGAAGAACACTGTTGGAGGGGCCATTTCACAGAGATCACAGATCCATCCAAACAACAATAGCCATTAGATATCAAAATAAAAGCCAAGGAAAGAAACATCAAGAAAGAAATTAATTCTCAGTATCTTCATGAAATTTGTTTAAGTGAATAAGCCTTAAAAGGGAAAGAAAGATGACCTTGACCACAAACCTTCTTAAAGTACCAGATCTGATTGATCAACAAGAAAAAGAATGAATGGAAAGATTACAGAATCATAGAACCAAAGCTGGGAGGGAGGGGGAGCAGCTCACAGGCCATTTAGCCCAATCCCCTAATTTAGACAAGGAATTTATCCAGGGACACACTAATCCTAAGCATCAAAAGCAAGATTTGAACCCAGAAAGAAATTTGTTCTGTAAAATCTCATTTGCAACTCTTTAAGAGCTATTGATTTATTCAATTGCCACATCCTAGGATTCTAATTAGCCCAGGGAATCTCTCACTCCTGGCTTGACAAGAAATATTCCAGTTGGACAAGACATGATGAAACTACGAAGAGAATGTCTTTTTACATCATTAGGCAAAATGGTTTTTACTTCAGACTACTTCAACCTATTTATAGTATCAAGCTCACCATCAGAAAACTGAAAGACCGCAAAGACCTTCAAACTATTGGGTATAAACAACAGAATCCATATTTCTAGAGTTGCACCTGAAGGTTTATTTGAGGGGCTTTCTTCTCCGCAATCCTACAAGGCAGGTAGTATGTGTATTTCAGCTTTCTCCTCCCCATGGTCTGGGGCAGCTCACACAGCACCGATAGGGGAGTTAAGAGATTTGAACACTGGCTCTGCAACTTATTACCTGTGACTAGGGAAAAGTCCCTCCATGATCTTCTGAACCTGTTTCCTTATATATAAAATGGGGTCTGGGTGGGTGTGGGTTTGATTCTAGATCTCTGACCCTAGGAGCCATTTAATAAAAGAGAGGAAACTGAGCACAACACTGGGCACACAGTAGGTACTTTGTAAATGATTTTAAAGTTGGAGTCTCAGAATAGTAAAAGTGTCTTCTCTATGGTGACTCAAATCTATGTCTCCTTAACTCTAAATCCAGTACTCTTTGCTCTAAACTATACTATCATATTTAAAACAAAACAAAACATAAAACTGAAGCAGTGGAACCTAAAAAGCCTAGCTGAAGACAGGACAAATACTAGTTTAAACTAAATAAAAGATCATTTCCATAATGTCCATTTTAAAAGTAGTGCTTGCAGGATATTTCACATCTTCACGTTCTATTATTTTGTTACTGATACTGAAGAAGATAGGATCTAACTGTGCCAAGATTCTAACAGAACTGATCATTTGGCATTAGCATGCATTAATATAAATTCTAAAAATTTACCTAAATTTGAGAAAAGCCTGTCCTCAAGAATTCAATATAAAATCCTCTGTTTAGCACTCAAAGCCTTTTGTAACCTGGTCCTCCCTATCTTTCCAGTCTTATTACACCTTAGAGAGTTCCCACATAACTGCAATCCAGGGACAACATTGGCCTCTTTGCTGCTCCTTGAACAAGACACTCCATCTCTGAATTCCCAGCATTTTCCCAGGTACTATCCCAGGCACAGAATATTCTCCCTCTTCATCTCTACAACCTGGCTTCCTTCAATTCTCAGCTACAATTTCACCTTCTACTGAAAGCCTTTCCAATTTCCCTTCTAATGCTTTTCCTCTGCTGATGATCTCCAATTTCTCCCATATGTAGCTTATTATATGTAGTTGTTTGCTTGTTGTCTCCCCCATTTAGACCGTGAGGTCCCTGAGGGCAGAAGCTTTCTTACCTTTGTTTATATTCTTCAGAGTTTAGCACAGTGCCTAGTACATAGTAGATGCTTAATAAATATTAACTGACTGATTAATTGACTGACCAGGTGCATAAGATTTCAAAGACAATCTGATAAGCTTTATTGGCTGAAATCTCAAAGAAAGTCCAGTTATTTTTTTTTTTAGGGAAAGGGAATGACCATGTGATTTCATTAGTAGAGGGAACTAAGAAGATGAGGAATCTTCTACCCCATCCCTACAACATATAGTCTTAGAGAGTTACCTAGAGCACTAAGGTTCAGTGACTTTCTCAGTCACACAGGCAGTATGTGTCAGAGACAGCTCCTTAAACACTCCTAGTTTCAGAAGGGGATCTCTATCCGTTTCATCATACTTCCTTTCCTACAAATGTATCCTTTATACCTCTTTAATCATGTCAGGAAAACACTGCTGTAATGACTAAGGAGTTCTCCATTACAAGATGAGGAAGGCAATCTTAAAGAAACCTTTAAGTTTCTCACACATGTTACAAATAGAGGGCTGAAACCAATCAATTGTTCAAATGGGTTCATTGAGGTAAATACTACCTACTATCCAAAGTCTAGACAGAAATGATTGTGATAGATTCAAGTCATGCGACTGTCTTCAGCTGCATCACTGTAATATTTCCTATTATTTGAGTTATGTTGTACAACTATGATTTTACTGGCATCCTATTTGCCAGATTTTTAAAATTTCTACAAAATGTTAACATATACCAAAACATTTGGAGGAAAATGTTAATGCAGGGTTTTAAATAACATTTATCTCATCATTTGCAAAATGTAATTAATTTTTATTCACCCTAATTGAATATAAGGAAAAGCTTTCTTTGTAAATGTAAATAGCTTACACAATTAGGTAATGTAAGGGTATAACACAGCCAAATTTTATTACCAAAAATAAAGTTTATAGGGAACACAGCATACTACAAATAAATTAACAGAAAAATATCTCAACACAGCAGAGCAAAATAAGAGCTATCAATCAAAATTTTACATAATGTTCTTTTTAAACATATGTTCTTTATCAATAAAAGCAAATGCTTTTGTCTTTTTTTGATTAGTTTTATTAATGATTTTCAAAATAATTCATTTTAAGCATTTAAAAATGTTTACTTATTCCACACAAATACGATTTGGACCTATCCTAAAACTATGCATGTTTATGATTTTCTTTCTTTTTTAAAAAGGCTGTGATTCAATTTTCATGTATCCAACACCCAAACCAGTTAAATACAAAATGTTAAAACTGCTTTTCTCACACTTCCTACAGGAGATATTATACAGAGACTAGGACAAGTATTAATACAATAACTCCAAATAGAGACAGAATTTACTACTGCTACACCATTTGTTTTAGTGATTGATGAATATCTTTTCTACAGGATTAAAATTTCTCTTTCCCTCATCAATTACATTTCATTCACATTAAAATAGAAAAACATGAAAGAAAAATGAATATAATTTTTTGGTTCAAATAACTAAAATCCCCTTTTCAAAATCATGTCTTCTACAAAGCAATTCCATAAGCATATATAAAAATCAATCATTATTCATAGCTTATAAATTATGTGATCTACATAACAACAATCAGATAGAAAATTGAATTCCAAAATGAAAGACAATTAGGTTTTAATTCCTAAAAGTCAGGATATATTTTAATCCACTCAACCTCTTGAAACATTATATAATGTTATTTCATCTCAAAGAATAATCTGTAGGAAAAAACAGACTAAGAAGTGAAAGAAACATGATATGTGCTATACCACAAGTGCAGGTTTGTAATTTTTAACAATATAGGTTAGGGACCAGGTGAATATCATGTTCTGCTAATAAGTACAAGTATCAAGAAATCCCAGAATAATTCTGAACATTCAGTGCTCTATCCAGATCACTTCTGAACACTGTTTCTTATTGGAGTTAAATTTTCTATAAAAGCATTTACAAGTCTGAAATATTTCTTAAAAGAAAACTAGAAGCATTTTTTAATTTTAAAATATTACTTGTAATGCTTGAAGAGCAAACAAGTAATACATCATAACCCAATAAAGTATTTTCTAAGTTTCCTTGTAACAATGATGCTTAGCTAATATAAAGTAATCCAAATCACTTACCTGTTCATCACAAGAAGGCTGAGTTTCATCTGATAACTCTTTTTCTAAATTCATCTTAAGGAGAGGAGATTTTCCTTGCTACACCAGACACCCAGATTTAAATTATACCATTTAACACCACACCATGCCTGTACATGTCAGAAAAGTTTAAAGACATTTCATATGAAGTTCCATTTTACTCCCTTTTTGTTACCCATGGCAACAGGACATTGCATGAAGTAGTGGTTCGTCGGAGATTCAGATTAGATCTCAATTATTGCTCACAAAGAGAGAGATCAGTTTACATAAATCATGCTGTGATATCATTTTTTAAGTATTTCCTCTAACAAATCTAAAGAATAAAACTTGGGCTGATGGGGGTAATTTTTCAGTCAGAACAACAGCTGCAAAGAATTTGGTTTTTCGTAGAATGGTGCAGTTCACAACCTTAATTACAGTTGCTGATGATTCTATTAAAAGCTTCCCATATGCCAAGGTTTCCACAGTGCCAGCCAGTAAAATCTGACACATTGCTGAAAAACTATCTTACTTCTTTCCATTCCCTATTTACCACTTTGACAGGCTTCCAAACATTTCATATAAACGGAAAGGAGGTAAGTCATGGATCAAGTCCTAGTGTAACCGGTTTTAGGATTTCATAAATAGCTGTTATGTGCTTTTATGCCTCACAGTTTAAAAAAGAAAGAAAAGTTTCAGGTGTTCTTTACTCCCTTATCTGTCACAGCATTACAATAAAAAATACCTTCCTTACTTGACAAGTTTCTTAGGGTCAAATCAGGAACACATTTTAAGAATTGTTAGCTCACTGACTCAAGACTGACTTACAAAGTTAGAGGCAAAGTCATACAATGTAAAGTGCAATGTTGTAGTCTGAAAATGTGGGTCTGAGGCTCAGCTTTGGTCATTCAGTGACTATGTGACTACAAACAGGTAACTTAACCTATCTGAGCCTCAATTTCCTCATCTGACATTGGTAACAGATAATACTAGTCCTACCTAATCTCAAAAAGGTGTTGTGAATAGAACACTTTTAAAAATATGAAGTGCTACAAAACTACAAAATACTACATGCGAGCCCGCTGGAGGAACCCCAGAACACCAGCAGCCATGGCGACTCCAGAATTATCAACATAGACATGCCTAGGACAAAGTAAGAGGTTAGTGTCCTATGGACTTTGGGACCTGTATTTTGGGGAATGCGTCGGCTCCCTCCCCTGGGGGCTAGAAGCTGCTGAGGAGACACACCATTTTGTAGTTTTCAGAGGTGGCTCCAGCTCCTGGCCTGCAATTAATTGTAGGGAGATCCAGCGATCAGTCTTGGGGGGTAATCGCTCTTGCTTTAACCTCCCTGGATCTGGATTGTGATCTAGGGTGGAAGTCGTGGGTGGGTTTACAGCTTGCCAGAAACGGAAGTTGCCCCCCACACGTTCGGGACGAAAATTCCTCTATCTGGCCTTAAAGCCATATTGTGGCAACAAGCCCAAAAGTCAAGCAATTAAGTGGCAACATGCCAAGGCAAAGGAAACAGAAAAATGCAACCCTAGACTCCTATTTTGGGGGCATAGAGTGGGAAAAGGACTGTGAGGTCAGAAGTCCTGCTCCAAAAGCCCCAGGGGAAAACATGAGCGGGTTGCAGGCCATAGAGGACCTTAAGAAGGACTTTAAAAATCAAATAAGAGAAGTGGAGGAAAAATTGGAAAGAGAAATGAGAAGGATGCAGGAAAAGTATGAAATGAGGGTCAACAGCCTGACTGAGGAAAACAACACCTTAAAAAATAGACTAACTCAAATGGCAAAGGAGGCCCAAAAGGGCAATGAGGAGAAGAGTGCCTTAAAAAGTCGAATTTGCCAGATGGAAAAAGAATCTCAAAAGTTCACTGAGGAGATTCATTCCTTCAGAGTTAGACTGGAGAAAATGGAAGCTAATGACTTGATGAGAAATCAAGATGCTGTTAAGCAGATCCAAACAAATGAAAGATTAGAAGGCAATGTGAAATATCTCATGGGAAAAACCACTGACCTGGAGAATAGATCCAGGAGAGACAATTTAAAGATTATTGGACTACCTGAAAGCCATGATCAAGGAAAGAACCTAGAAATCACCCTTCAAGAAATTCTCAAGGAAAACTGCCCTGATGTTTTAGATCCAGAGGGCAAAATAGAGGTTGAAAGAATCCACAGATCACCTCCTGAAAAAGATCCCAAAAAGAAAACTCCCAGGAATATTATAGCCAGGTTCCAGAATCCCCAGATCAAGGAGAAAATACTACAAGCAGCCAGGAAGAAACAATTTCAATATTGTGGAAACACAATCAGAATAGCCCAGGACCTGGCAGCTTCTACACTGAGGGATCGAAGGGCATGGAATATGATATTCCAGAGGGCAAAAGAACTGGGAATGAACCCAAGGGTCACCTACCCAGCAAAACTGAGTATTTTGTTTCAGGGGAAAATATGGTCATTCAGTGGAATAGAGGACTTTCAAGCATTCTTGAGAAAAAAAACCAGAATTGAATAGAAAATTTGACATCCAGACACAAGAAGCAAGAGATGCCTGAGAAGGTAATCAGGGAAAAGAAATCAAAAGGAACTTATCAAAGTTGAACTATTTACATTCCTATAGGGAAAAACAATAACTGTGAGTGATGATATCTTTCTCACTATGAAAATAATGGAAGAAGGGTATGTGGTCATATGAATACATATGTGAATGTGTGTGTAGATGGTTACAGTTATATATGGATAGAGGGCATAGGTTGAATTTGTTGGGAAGGGAGAACACTCAAGGGATGAAATTATGAGGTGAGAGAGGAAAGTGGCAAGAGGAGATGGGGAGAGACAGGGTAGGGTAAACTATCTCATGTAGAAGAAGCAAGGGGAAGTGGTTGCAAGGAAGGGGGAGAATAGGAAGGGGAAAAAAAAGGCAAAACCACATTCTCATTGAATTTGATTCAGGGAGAGAATGACATACATACTAAATGGGATATCTCAACCTGCAGCAGAATAGGGGGAAGGGGGATGAGAGGAGGGATGATGGATGGGAGGGCATCCTTGGGGTGAGGGGAGGTTGGAAGTACTCACTATAGAAGAGGGACAGGATCATGTAGGGAATGGACCAGGTGGGGGGTGGGATGAGTGAGAGGGAATTATAAGCAGCCTCGTACAATATATCTACTATGATAATGTTTTGCATAGCTAGACATGTACAACATATACTGAATTACTTATATCCCAAGAAGGAATGGGTGACAAGGGAGGAAGGAAATGGATCTGAAATTCAAGGTCGTAACATTAAATGTTTCAAATATATATATAAATACTATTATTAATACTCTTTTGCCTATAATTGGGAGATAAGATGTGCAGGCAGTGGGACACAAAGATTCACCTTCCTCTAATGGAAAAGTCGAAGGGGGTATGGGAGAAGGTATGGGAGAGAGCAGATTGGAGGAAGCAATATCTTGTGGGACTACTATTCGGGGAGGTTGGGTAGGGGAATAACGGGGGAAAATGATTGTAACTCAAAATCTGGCAGAAATGAGTGATGTAAAACAGAAGTTAATAAAGCATTTGTTTAAAAAAAAAATACTACATGCTACAAAAAACAACTACCTGAATTGTTACTGAGGAAGCCAGGTCTCATAGTGGATAAAGAACTGGACTTCAGGTTAGGAAGAAGAGAAGAACAGGGAATACTCATTTATATAGCACCTACTATGTGGCATCCAGGCATTACGCTGAGTGCTAAGAACTTTAAGAACTGATTTTGAATCTGTCTCAGTCTCTTACTAACTGTGTAACCCTGGACAAGTCACTTACCTCCACTCATCCTCAGTTTCCTTATCTGTAAAATGAGGATAATAATTACCTATCCCCAAAGTTATAATGAGGATCAAATGAGATAACATATAAATCACTTGGCAAACCTTAAAGCTCTAAATAAATGCAGCTATTATTATTCAGTATGATTATGGCTTGCTTCCTTATTTGGCAACTAAAGCTACACCAAGATTAAAACTGCAATGGAGTGGAGCACAGCGGTCTTCTCTTAGTTACTTTCATTCTGTTCCCTTCCCCCACCCCCATTCCTCAGTGGATACCATGCACTCTAGAGCACTCCACTGGAGTTAAGCCAGTTAAAATCAGTTAAACCATAGCTAGTACATCTCCAGTCATCCTGATCCATATCTGACCACAGGACCCAGATAGCTCCAGAGGAGAAAGTGAAGCTGTGGACTCTGCACAGTCCTCCCTCACTTAAATCTAATTCAATTGCATGTCATAGCATCACCTCCCTGATGTCATGGTCCTCTTTGAGAACAAGGACAAACAGCAAGCAACCTCTGAGCCATCAGAGTGCCCAAATAATGACCAAGTGAGGCTGGGGCTGGGGCCTACTGTTGACCAATCAATGAGAGCCAGAGTTATCTGGGTCTAAGGCATGGTCCTTAAAAAAGAAATCTATCCTGTAAACCTCAAGATAACTTATATGGTTTCAGCGACTGAAATTTATATTCTCTTGGGCAGAACACCTGCAAGCAAGGGTATGATAATTTTTGAGGACAGAGGGAGAAGTAGGGAGGATGAATAGGGAGGGAAGGAAGGAAGGAAGGAAGGAAGGAAGGAAGGAAGGAAGGAAGGAAGGAAGGAAGGAAGGAAGGAAGGAAGGAAGGAAGGAAGGAAGGAAGGAAGAGCTGTATTGCCCAACTGGAACTAGACAGTTGGGTCCCCAGTGGGGCAGCAACTACTACTCACAAGTTGTTGTTTGTCCTACTAAATACTTATTGACCAACTTTGCTTGTTTCACAATTCAGGCTCCATTCATTCAAAGCCACCCACTAAACATGTATCTGTCATTTTTTTTACTGCCTTTATTCATTCACCAATTTTGGACAGTGTCTGAACATAAGAAAGCAATAATGTTTTTATAATCAGTATACTGTATTGGGAAGCAGCCAATTCACAGACAACTAATTTGCCTAATAATTAATTTATCTCACAATCTTTAGAAACTACATATAATTCAAACCTTCAAAAGATCAACAATTTCATCAATATGGATACTCCTATGCACACACACAGAAGGAAAACCCTCTGCTTTTCCTAAGCTGCCATGACCAAAATATAATCAAATGGTGGCCAACCATTGGTGGCCAATCATCAAGGTGATGAACCTCTCTAGAATTTATTAGACTAAATCCTATTCCTATGTCTAATCATGAGCTCTCAAGGTGTATATCATTGATGCATGAGCCTGAAAAGGCTCTTCCATGCTAAGGAAGGTTTTAAATAAAGGACCTGGGACCAGTTTTTCTTTAAAATCAGTATCAAGTTCGACCAGATTCTACTGTGCTCTTAAAAATTCACATCCATTGTTATCCCTGGTTGGATGTAGTTGTTGGTGCCTAAAACTTGGTGAAATTCAGGCAATGAGATGATCGGATGAATTAATCATTAGACAAACTGTCTTTAGACTAACTTAAAGCCGTTAAATATAATTCTTTAACACAGAAGTGTCTCCAACTTTGAAATTTTTTGGAACACCATCTTTTATTGTTTTAGAACAGACCCCCCATAAAATGTAAGCTCCTTGAGGGTAGGGGCAATTTTATTTTTGTCTTTATATCCAAGTGGCTAACACAGAACCTGGAACATAGTAGATACTTAGTAAACGCTTATTGAAATGAGTTGGGTTGTATTCTCTTTTGGGAGACCATTATGATAGCTACCTCCTTAAGTTTTATTTCCTCTTAGCACTGGATTACAAGGCTTTAGGGTAGAAAATAAGGAATAGTTAGGAACACAAAAGTGAAAATCAATGTTTTCTCTTCAGCTGCAGCATCTTCCCTCCTACTACTTTTCTTCTTCCCTCTCTCACTCCGTATTAAAGAATAATCAAATTCAGCACATACTACAAAATTATGTTTCACTCCATCTTCCATTCTAATTCTTTATTCCCTTATAATTCATTAGGCAATCTCCTAAACTTCTACAGTGTCAGATGACCAGAGAGAAAAAGACAGGAAGAGAAGCTACAGAATCCAGGGAATTGGTAAAGTAGTCTAGTGGAAATAACTTTGAAATTGAAATCAGAAAACCTGGGATTCAAGTTCTAGTTCCACCTGTATGACCTCTGGGAAGTCACTATCTCTGCGAGCCTCATTTGCTCATCTGCAAAATGATAATAATTCTTTTCTTTTATTACCTACCTAACTGGATTATTCTGAGAAAGGACTTTATAGATCACAATGAACTATGTTAATCTAAGTTTAAAAAAAACCTCAAAATTAAATTATACTGGCAGCAAATTGGCTGTCCAGAAGCATCAAGGAAGATGCACTACCTTTTTCCAAACATCAAAAGTATCTCTCTCCCTCCTTCCTTCCTTCTCTCTGTCTCTCTCTCCCTCTCTCTCTCCTCTGTATTTCTGTATCTGTATCTCTCTCCCTCTTTCTTTCCTTTTTTCTCTCCTCTCTCTTCTTTTCCTGCCTCTCTTGTCTGTTTCACCTTCTCTCTTTCTCCTGTCTGTCTCTCTGTTTCTCCTTTCCCTCTCTATCTCTGTCTCTCTCACTCTCTCTCCCCCCATGACCTGTAATTTCATTGGTTTAGGAAGCCTGGCCCAGTAAGGAACTTCCTCTACCAATGCAGGTCAACATCCTGTAACTCATAATCTTAAAGAGATGAGTAAGGCACTTAACATTAAGTATGGGTAGAAGGTACATTAAGTATGGGTAGAAGGTGGTAACATGTGACAGTTAGTGTGGCCAGGAAGTGACTTGTCCAGAGTCACTCCACAAATATATCAGAGACAGAGACTGCTCTTACTAACTCTGAGACCAACTCCCTATTCACCACTCCATATTGTCTCTCAGTTTTATCCTATTAACAGACAATATTTGACCATGGTAGACAATATAATTCAACTTTCTTAAAAGCCTAAACTGATACCAGCAGCAGTTAGCTAGCATTATATATAATGAGTATTAGTGGAGGAAAGCTATTTATAAACGAATCATAGTTTTATACACACACACACACACACACACACACACACACACACACACACACACACACACTTAAGCAGTCAATTATAATCATTTGTCAGTTTGAACCAAGGTCTTTCCTTCATTTAAAACCAGGTTCATTCTCATATTAGCCAAACTGATGATAAGAGTCATACTCAAGCTAATACATGATTTTCCTATACAAAAGTATAAACATAAATAGCCCTCATTAGTGAATGTGCTAAACATTCTTTCCTATTTGCTAACTCTGGTCCCTCCTGCATCTTCAGTCATGAGGTTTGTACTGAGAAACTAGATTCCTGGGCAGTTTCATCAGTGTCCTTTGTGAGCTACTCTTAAATAGCAAGACAAGATAACAAACACCTAAGTCCTGAAATGCAGCCAACATCACAATGATCCCTGTTCCTACACAATTCTACCAGTCTGGACATGTGCAGAGAATGGACAATAAGAGGATAAATCAACCATCTGCTATAGGGGGAGTTATAACAGGATAACTACAAATAGAATGGACAGAGAAACAGGATGAGAACACCAGGACACACACATATACATGACAAGACAGGATAGTTACAGATTTCTGCAATGTGAGAACTGCAAATAAATGAACATGACTTGCAGAAATCCATAAAGAACTTGGCTGTCCTTGGGTTGAGGCACTGAAGAATCACTGACAACAATGGTATGTTCATATCAGAGATATGGAACATGGGATTTAAGGCAAGATGCATAAACTAAATGAAAATGTCATTGGGAAATAAAATAAATAAAAAATACAATAGAATAGAAATAATTTAAAGTGTGATTTTCTAAGTTAGCATATGGACCATAGGGTTCTTTAAGCATGGTTTAGTGGCCCCCAAATTTCTATCTGAGTTTGACCCTGCTACTTCAGATGATGTTTTGAGCCAGGGTCCATTGCTAAGGCTAAAAGGGCTTTGCATAAGAATAAGATAAGCCAGGCAAAGGGAAAAGCTGTAGGCTCTTTTACTTGGCATGTTCCAGAATAAGCCACATGTCTAAACTAGAAACAACCAAAGAACAACAATGATGATGCCCAAAACAATAATAACCACGTTTGGTTCTGTTATTATCCCTAGTCTCCAGAAGAAGAACACTGAGGCTCAGAGAGGTTATGAGTGAGTTGCCCAGAGTCACACAGCTAACAAGTGTCTGTGGAGGAATTTGTGCCTAGGTCTTTCTACCCAGATCTACTGCCCCAGTGGTGTCAAACTCAAATAGAAGCTGATCCCTGAACCTGGCATAACGTCTTTGAAAACCACAAATTAATATTATTTATGTTGTGGGTTTTTTTTTTTAAGTTTTGTTTCCAATTACATTTTAATTTGATTTGGGCAGTTCCACCAGTGAAGTGGACCCAGAAAAGGTGTACAGCCTGAGATGTTGCTTGGGAATATCAGGCATGACCATCCTCTGCTGACAGCAAGTGAAGGGTGTCCATAATGGTCTTGTGGAAGAGGCTGACTCTGCACATGGCTACATGAAATATCTACAAAGTTAGCACAGTGCTGGGCTATAGAAATACTTATTCCTTTCCCCCCTACCCCTTATCCCAAGCTCTTTCTGAGTTCATGTTCTACTCTATGCAGTTCTAGAGTCAGGTAGTTCAGCGGGCAGGGTCAGTGAGGTGTTCTTTTAGATTTGGGGTGGGTTTTTTTTGTCTTTTTTAAAAAAGGGAAGGCAGGGCAATTGGGGTTAAATGATTTGCCCAAGGTCACACAGCTAGTAAGTGTTAAGTGTCTGAGGCTGGATTTGAACTGAGGTCCTAACTCCTCCTAACTCCAGGACCAGTGCTCTAATCACTGTACCACCTAGCTGCCCCAAATGAGGTGGGTTATTTTACAGGAAGAAGAAGGGTCTCTGTTAGGCATGTATATATTCCTAGCATGAAGGTCTTAGACAAGGAAATACTCATTGACTAGGAAACTCGAAGATTCCAGATATAGCGAGCCTTGGGGTAGAAGGGGTATAGAAGAAAGGAGAGAACCAAAGCTTATTAGAATTTTTAAAAAGACCAGATCTGAAAAACCAGAGTTGTGTTGTTGCAGGGGGTTGGAGGAGGGCAATTATCAGAGTCACTTGCAAAAGGCCATAAAGGAAAACTGACCATACTTTTATTTTTAGTCACATTTTAGTCACACTTAGAAATATGGACAATATAAGAATGTTACCTCCTCTTACAATAAAGATAACAATTTCTCTTAGATGCCTTTATTATTAGTATCTAAAGGACAAACATTTCCATAGTGAATATGGTAAGAAAAAAATGAAATTAGAGACAAAATTCAATATTTTGTGAATAAGCCTAGACACATGGTGATTAGTTTTTCAGAGTGATGATGAGAATCTCACAAGCCTAGATACAGTCACATTAAGTACTCACTGTCTCTGTTAGGCTCTCTACCTCAACATGATCCTAGTTTACTATTTTGCAGGCTAGGTGAAATAAATGACTACAGACATTTTACTTTATTTTAGGAGGGAGACTCCCCAAACACTTTTTTAAAACTAGCATTAATCTTCCATTGCTGAAAAACCTTCAGTAGCTCCCTGCTGCCTAACAGATAAAATACAAATTGGCATTTTAGACCCTCCATAATCTAGTTGTAACCTCAGCTTTTTCCAGTCTCACCTTACTCACATTGTTCCCCTCATGCAGTCTGATTGGGCCAAAATGGACTACTAGAATCAAAGAAATGGAAGGGAACAATGGAACAATCCTTGTTTGGTTAGGGGTTGGAATAGCTCATCTAGTCCACCACCTGAATGTAGCAGGTCATCTCATCTAATCTGTACCTAAACAGAAACTTCACCTAGGCTGCTCCCCCAAATTTTCTACTATATCTGCCTTCATATATTTATATAATCTGCCTCCCATAGTTGGCATTTACTCCCTCTTTCCCTCTGCCTATTGAAAACCTCTCCCCTGGAGGCTCAGCTCAGGTGCCACTCTACCCACAACACTTCCACTGAAAGAGTGCTAGCCTCAGATTTTCCTTGAACACTTTGTCCAGATCTCTCATTCATTTCTCCAAACTGCACTGGGTTGTACTCATGTGTTGTGTTCTATCTATTAGACTCTTTAAGGGGCCAGAACTGTAAATTTTTCATCTTTGTACCTCCAGTCTATATACTCTAGCTTCTGACACATCAGGCCATTAATGGTGGTTTATGTGCTATTGGGAGACTTTCTTGTGGCACCAGAGACTTTCTTGTGGCACCCCAAACTAACTCCAGGCTGGGACTCTCCCTACATGCTGCCCATCAGCTGAAAGGGAGAAAAGGAATAAAAATGAAAAACCAGTGCCTTTGTCAAATAAGTTAGTTACACTGGAGGATTCTAGAGCCTAGGCTTCTAAAATCAAATGGTCAGGACAAAGTTCTCCATATCAACTGGCTAAGTATCAATTAATTCATCTGAGTGAAATATAGTACCAGGGATAACAAGATCCCAGATTCAACTGCCAAACGAGCCAGTTAGCTTAGTTCTGTTCCATGGCCCTGGACTGTGCCTTTAACCTTCCAAAACCTGCAAAGAACAACATCTTGGCTAACAAAAGATTGAATCCAAGCATCTGTTTTCCTAAACCAGTCAGGTAACAGGGGAAGAAGATAAGGGTCCCATAATCTCCTTCTCTAAAAGTCTTTAAGATCTCAACAATCTCAACAATTAATACCAATAGTTACAAAGACGATCAGGCTGGCTCAGCATACACATGTGCACGTAGCTCGAACACACACACACACACACACACACACACACACACAATGGGTCAGTCAATATCTGCAAATGAAAGACAATATTTTATTAGGCCATGGGCATAAGCAACTACTTAAAGACAAAATATTCAATTATTCCACAAATTAGTTTCCCAGAAAAACAAAACCAGATTTGCTACTAGATGGAGCACGTAGGGTTTAGCTCCTGGGTACCTGACATCCTCCTCTCAATGATCCTCCACCTGCTCTGTACTATGTGTAGAGCTCCCTTGTTCCCATCCATGCCCAACCACTGTGCTTCCCTATCTGGCTCAGCCACTGCCCTGTGATGGCCCTATTGCCCTTCTGCAGCTCTCCCCAGGCCTGTGGAAAGTACAATGGACCACAGGCATGCTCTCACATCCCTGGGTCAAGGGAAATAACAGCTGCCACTCCTTTTCCCATTCCTGTGCTTGCCTGCAGCCTCTACCCAAGGGTTAGGGGATCCAAGGGCACATTTGGGACTTACTGGAGGATGTACCTGGATGAAACCGCAATGAAAGTGAAAGTGAAAAGTCAATTCAACATGCTGAATGAGATACCATCCTGAGGGCTTCCTGAACCATAAATTAATTCCTCCTCTGTCAGACCAAAGCTTGGTCCCCTCTACAATGAAGCCCAATTCAAAAAGATGTGATTATTTGGTCCCACAAACTGACTCCAAATTGTACCAAACTTCTATGAATCTCCTGACAGATCTTCAGAGAAAGATCTTCACGTGTCCTCTGTACAAACAGTTGAGCTGAGAAAAACATCTGTGTGGCACCATCAAGGGCAGCCAGGTGGCACAATGGATAGAATACTGGGTCTGGAGTCAGGAAGATTCATCTTTATGAGTTCAACTCAGGTATTTAGTAGCTGTGTGACCCTGGGTAAGTCACTTAGCCCCATTTGCCTTGGTTTCCTCATCTGTAAAATGATCTTAAGAAGGAAATGGCAAACCACTCAGTATCTTTGCCAAGAAAAAAATGATTCACAAGAGTTGGGCACAACTGAAAAACAACTGAACTGAACTGGCACCACCAATTCTCTGACTGAAATGTTATTTGTTGCTATCAATGATCTGGCAATAAAGCATTTCTAAGTCAAACAAGTACACCAAGGCTATCATCTCAGATACTGAGACTTCAGATACTGACTAGTATTCTTACAGGTATATGTTACCCACTAATATCTTAGCTATAGGGAGTCTTCAAGGAAAAAAGAATAGCTGAGGGTTTATTCTCTTAAGCATTAAAATGTTTCTTTTAAACACAGAGAAATCTTTCCAAAATGTAGTCCATATACTTCCCTCTTTTTAAAGAGGACAGAGGGTCATCTAACTGTTTCCCTGATGACTCAAATACTTGACAATACTGTAGCAATGGTACCCCCAGATTCTACTGCAGTGTAGGAGACTACCTGCCTCTCACTAAATGGTCTCAGACTACTGGACAAGTAGAAAGGAGGTGAGCCACTCATGCAGCAAGAATGATGGAAGACAAACAGCTAAGCATTTTACCTCTGTCTAGGAAATATTTAAAAAAGTTCAAGAAGGCTTCTAGTATACTGGGTAAATAATTTGTAGAGACATGGACAAAAATTCCATCGGACGAAAAGGTATGGAGGAATTTCAACGTGTCCAGGCAGAGGGAAAACCCATGCCAATTGATAAAGAGTTCGTTGAGGCATGTATGCTTTTATGGATTTCGTGTCCCTCCCTCCCTTGCCATCAGGCTGTTGTTAGCTGTCCCTTTTTCCTACCACCAGTGTAGTAGTCTGTGGCACCCCTTATACCATCTCTAATTTATCATTTCTGATCTGCTGTTAGTTTGGAAGCCAGATAACTAACCTAGTTAGAACTGTGTGCAAGGAGGAGTGGGGAATTAAAAACAGGCTAAGGCTGAGGGTCTGAAGAGTTTTCCTATGAGCAAAGCAAAGCTTTAAATGCATAGATTTTATAACACATCTTGGATGCTCAGAAGCTTTTTTATTTACGCTTTCATTTGTAGGCAGGGCAATGGATCAATAAGGTCTTCCAAAGAGCTGTGTTCAGGACAGATGAGGTATTACTGTATTATGACATGATTCAATGAAGTTTAATAAACATTCAAAGAGTACCTACTATGTGCAAGCACTGTATAATCCAAAGACATAAACAAAATAACACTACCTTCAAGGAGCTTATTTTCTACCAGAAAATAGCAAAGGATAGTAACTATGGACAAAACTGCATTTAAAAATTTTCACAACAAGGTGGCTAGGTAGCTCAGTAAATAGAACACCAGCCCTGGAGTCAGGAAGACCTGAGTTCAAATCCGACCTCAGACACTTAACACAAAAACTAGCCGTGTGACCTTGGGCAAGTCACTTAACCCCAATTGCCCTACTTTCCCCCTCCAAAAAGCAAAAATAAAATGTCACAAGGCCTGTATTTGATTTTTAATAAGATTGTTGTGTACAAATCTCTGACAGTGAGGTAACAGTCTGTTCAAAGAAGTCTGCTCAGAAAGACTAGCATAATACTCGACATTTAACAGAAAAGCCTAACATAATGCCTTATATGTGAGAGAGGAAAGACAGGGGGAAGGAAGGAAGGAAGGAAGGAAGGAAGGAAGGAAGGAAGGAAGGAAGGAAGGAAGGAAGGATTAAGCACCTACTATGTGCCAGGCACTATGCTGAGAGCTTTACAAATATTATCTCATTTAATCCTCAAAACAACATTGATCCCTATTTTACAGATGAGGAAACTGAGGCAAAGAGATGTTGATGGACTTGCCCTGGATCACACAGCAAGTAAGCACTTGCCTAAGGCTAGGATTTGAACAGAGGTCTTCCAGTCTCCAAACCTAGCACTCTATTCACTGTGCCATCTAGCTAACTAATCAGACATGTCACAAAATCTTAGCAAGCCCTACTTACAAAGATGTTGAACTACAAACAGAGAATGGGGAGTTTAAAAGTGTCCACTGTGATTTTGTTGAGTTTCTGCTCCATTAGAGTGTCTGGAATCCTTATGAATCCTTGCAATCCTAAATAAGCTTGGAATGTCAAGAAAGAAACTTAGCCCCACCTATAGATGGGAACTATGTGGTCCTATGAAGTCAATCTTATGCTCAGGTAACCAAGCACATATATATCAAGGGAATTTCCATGTCTTTACTTCATGAATAAACCAACTTCAGTAGTACCTAGAAAATTACTAACAACCAATAAGTTACTAGGCTATAGGATATAGAAAGACATAGAAGGCACTGTCATTAACTTCAAGTATTTTTACAATTCAGTAAGAAAGAGAAGATTAGCACAAGAAGATAACCTGACATTAGCAGACTATGTCAAATGAGTTGTAGACTACTATGTCCTAGGCTACTATGTGACAGGAGTGCAAAGGGGAGAATGACCATTTTTCTAGTTGAAATGATCAAGAAACCTGCACAAGAAGAAGCAGAATTTGAAATCAGAGCTGAAAGATGTTAGGATTTCTATGGATTAAGAGGATGAATAGATGGGAAATTCTATGTGAAAGGAACAGTATAAACAATATGCTCACTTCTGACTTCCACCTGGGTTGTAGAGATGAGATGTTACAGAACTCGTACATTTAAGGCATTCTAGGAAAAAGGAACAGTAGAAACAATCCACTCCTTCATCTCCACCTTCTAGAATCCCTTTCTTCCTTCAAGGCTGAACTCAGGTGCCAACCCTGGATCCCCTTCCTTGGTTCTCTGAATTGTGAATGCTCTCTCCCTCATGGCCACTGTTGTAGCATCTCTTGTTCAAACCCTCTTCTCTCCTCTGATACCCTAATGCCGGCCCTCATCACCTGGGCTACTGCAGTAGCCTACTAGGTGGTCTTGCTGCCTCAATTCTCTCCCTGTAAACTCCAGTGCCTCCAGGATCAAAAACAAAAGCCTCCTTTCGGTTTTTAAAGCCCTTCATGACCAGGCCTCTCCCTGCTTTTTCAGTCTTCTCACCTTACTGCCCTCCTTGAACTGTTTGATCCAGTGACACTGGCCTCCTTGCTAATCCTCTCACAAGGCACCTCATCCTCCAACTCTGTAAGTTTTCATGGCAGGGGGTTTGAGGGGGAGGCTGTCCCCCATGCCTAGAATGCTCTCTCTTCCTCAGCCCAATCTCTTGACTTCTCTGGCTTTCTTCAAGGTTTATCTAAAATCTCACCTTCTACAAGAAGATTTTCCCCATCCCCCTTAATTCTAGTGCCTTCCCATATGATTGAATCCAACTTACTCTGCATAGAGCTTGTTTGTATATGACTGTTTACAATACTGTCTTTGAGGGCAAGAGCTGTCTGGCCTTTCTCTGTATCTTCAGTGCCTAACACAGTACCTGGCACATAGTAGGTACTTAACAGATGCTTGTTGACCTGTTGATTGGTCAGTTGGCCTGAAGCAGAGGGTTGGTAGAGGGAAATTGTCGTGGCAATGATGCTGAAGGAGCAGGCTAAGGACGCATCATGGAAGCATCCTGAATGCCTATCTACAGTCTCTGAATTTTGGAAATCGAGAGGTCTTTGGACATAGAGCTATAGGACATAGACCTTATAGAGGATCGCCTCAGTGACTCTGCAGGTAGCAATAAGCCATCAGAACTTCCTGAAGAGGAGAATGACAACAATAAATAAAAGAATGCTTTAGAAAAGCTTATCAGGTTATGACATTCAGGACAGCTTAGAGATGGAAAGGACCAAAAGCAGATACGCTGGAATTCTAAAGTTGGGAGGAACCTTGGGAGTCACGCTAGTCTAACTCCTCATGAAACCTATTCACTGTACCCCTGATCCTGGCAGTCATCCACCCCCAGCTCAAACTCTTTACTGACTGGGGAGCTCACTATCTCACAAGGCAATCCTTTCTATTTCTGAGTATGTAGCTTTACTTAGTAAGAAGTTCCTCCTCATGTCCAGCCAAACTGTAATGTCCCCTTGTAATGTCCACCCATCAGTTCTTATTCTTCTCTATAGTGCCAAGCAGAATAAATCCAATCCCTCTTCTATATTATAGGCTTTCAGAAGTCTAAAGAGAGCTATTATGGTTCACCTGATCCATCTCTTATCCAGGCTAAACATCCCTAATTCTTTTAAATGTTCCTTTCTTTCAACTTACAGTTGAACTTTCAACTCCTTTCATCTCCCAGTAAGTTCTTTCAAACGTTCACTATAACATGTCATGAATATCCCCTACCATCCTGCTTGCCCTTAAATCTTTCTCATAATAACTGCTATCTAACTACATCTCTCCCATTCTTACTTGTATAGTTGACTTTTTAATTCAAGTACAATAGCTTTGGTGGCTACTACAGTAGTCCAGATAATAAGGGCCTAAACTTAGGGTAATTAATAGCAGTGAAAATGAATGGAGGGACGCAAGAAACATTTTAAATGAATCTACAGATCTTGGTGACCAACTACCTCTGCCACCTGATAGAGATGGAGGAGTTCCAATGATAAATTCAAGAAATAGGTAATTGAAAATAACAAAATAAAGATATGATTCTCCTCCCTACTCCTTAACCATAAGAATTCTCCAAGACTTAGTGTAAGGCTCTCTGCTTTTCTCCCTCTAAACCCACTCCCTAGGATGGCTCATTTACTCACAGCTGATCACTCCCTATAGTGAGATGGCTTTCCAATGTATTTTTCCATCACTGATCTTTTACTATCTCAATTTCCTGATCTTGTGGACACTTAAAGGATTAAGGCGAGAAAAGAAAATGAGAAATTCCATCACGTGTCAGTGAGAAGCAGTAAGACAGTAGAAAAAACACTGGATTTGGAGCCAGAATTCCTGGATTCCAATCTCAGCTATACTATTTACTGAGTGGTCTTTGGCAAGTTAACAACTTCTCTGGGCCTCAGTTAATTAATTCTTCTTAAAAAAGAGAAACAAAAATTCTTATTCTGACCACCTGACATAGTTGCTTTAAAGATCAACTGAGATAATGGACCTAAAGTGTTTTGCACTATCTACATAAAAGGTATTATATTATTACTGAATTCATAGTTGCTGAAAGCTACTTTTAATTCAAAGGAATCTCCTACACAAGTAACTAGAAAAGGTAGAGTATAAAGTAGGAAAGAAAGACCAAACAGAGAATTCTAAATCAGATTTCTCTGGATGAAAAAAAAACAGAGTGAAAAATAACTTCTACCCATCACTCTCTGTTATTTTTTAAAAAGCTGATTTAGAAACATCTGAACAGATTCTATCTCCAATTAAATTTATAAATTACAATTTGTGTTAGAGCAATCCAGAAAAAAATAGGTTGGTAAAGAATATTCCAGTCAAATAAAAAAATTTATAATTTGATTAAAATAAGTGTTATCCAAGATTGAATGTAAGAGACAATGTTTAGCTTTAGTATTGCAAAAAGTCTTGGTAGTCTTTTCGGTTGAGAGATTATCCTTTTATAATCATATGTAAAGAAGAGAACTTTAGAATGTAAATGAGAACAATTCATTTATGTCCAACTACTTTGGTGGAAAAAATATAAAACACTCAGTTTTTAACTCATTTTTCTTTGAATTCAACTGAAGTCTTTAAACTGATATCCGACTGAAGAAAAACTGCTATAGGAGTGCTCCCTGCTGTCCATGTCTGGAACTGCAAATCTCAGAAAACACTGAAAACCACCCTTTTCCCATTGCCGTCCTCTCAAAATAATAAATAGATTGGCTCAGCTGAGACTAATCAATCTCTACTCAGAATAATACTCTATGTGGTTGGAGAAATCAATCCTCTGAATGCTTTATAATAGAACAACAAGCAGAAAATGACCCAAGGGTTTGAATCTTTATAATAAAAAGCTTGTATGAAATAAAAAAAACACTTATATTTAAAGTACACAGTAGATTCTTAATTGAATCATGTGAAAAAAAAATCACATGACAAACAGAATGTTAGTGCACTATATCAAAACTGAAACATGACTTAATACAAGTCAGTCTTTACTATGTATCCTTCAGATCAAATTTCCTAACTCTCCTCCTAGTAACCAATAAAAAAAAACTATCAGATATGAGAATCTATTGGATTGGATTCAAATCCTGCATGCAACTAATAACTTCATTGAAAGTCATTAAAATATTTTATTTTTATTAACTATAATTTGAAAGAAATAATTAATTTGGAGGGCCCCAGAAACACTTTAAAAGAGATACCATAAGGAAGCTTTCAAAATGCAATGAGAATTAATCTGCTACTGGTCATTTCAAAACATGTTTTTATAGTAACTTGTAACAATTAAAATGAATTAACACCATTTGCTTTATAACCATTTCAAATAAGGTCTGAGTAAAAGGATGAAATTCTACAATTTGCAATTGTTTAAAATCAATTACTATTATAAATATAACAAAAAAGATACAGTATAACTTGCTAACTTAAGTTTAGAATTATCACTTCTCACAATCAGCAGAGGTATCTAGTACTGACATACAGCCTTGACATAGCAACAGAGGCAAAATTCAAACCCAGGACCTCTAACTCCATATCCAGTGCTCTTTCCAGATCCACTCACATATGCACTGCTTGTATACATATTCATTCTGTGTGTGTGTGTGTGTGTGTGTGTGTCCCCACCCCCACCCCAAGTCTTCTCCAATAACTCATTTTGGAGGAGAAAATAACCCTGGATTCTCAAAGTTCTATGCCAGTGAAGTACAGGTTCTCACAGACACTACCAGACTAAAAAGGTATGGGCCTAGCAATGGACCTTGTGTTTATCATACCAGGTTCAGACTACAAAGCAGAAGTTAAGAAATCAGATGATTAGCAACTAATGAAGATGTAAAGGAGTTATAATCTTCTGCATAGAGCAATTACACACTGCTAAAATCACTGATCTTTGGAATACTGGAGTATATATATACATACACACACACACACACACACACACACACACACACACACACACACACACACACACACACACACAGCCCTGAATCCTGTGGTGCTACATAGGTATTTGCTGTTATTCTACAAAAGTTTTTTTTACATTTATAATATTCTTCCCTGCATTTTTTATTGTCTTTTGACAGTTAATTTGTCTAACATTCACATTTAGGTGGTAATAGGAAAAGGTTCTTAGAATCCCAGACGACATCAGAGCTGGAAGCTCCGAGATAGATCATTTTGTCTCTAAATGATCAGACTGAGGCCCACCCAGAGAAACTAAGTGACTAACCCAAAGCTACATGGCTAGATATGGCTGAGCCAAGACTAGAACCCAACTAGCCCCTGATTAGTCCCGTGCTTTTTATTACACCGTGTTTACAGGGTTTTGAATCATCATGTTTACTTTGTAGCACATAGTATATCTTGGGTATATGAATAATGTTAAATAATCAAGCCACACTTAGAAGACATTGTGGCTTACTGAGCCATGTTACTTACAACAAAATGATGATTTAAGTATTATTTCTGTGAACGTAATTCACATACCATAAAAATTAGGCAAGCAAATGTCACTACAGAAAACATTTTCTATATTTGAGAATATAAAAATATACATGATATTAAAATATTAGATACTATGCTTTAAATTCCTACTAACAAAGAAGTGATAAAGAAGCAGTTCCCAAAATGAAGTCATTTTTATCTGGTGGGCAATTCTTTTACTGCCTAGAAAAACCGTTAGGAGTTTGCATTTAATATTCTCTAGAGCAGAGTGATTAATAAAGTAAAGACAGACAAAACTACCTTAGGGCAAGTAAAAAGAGTAGGAATTTCCAAAATTTCCTCGGCTGAAACCAATCTTCTCACATCTCACTATAACAAATCACATTCCTCAGCTCTCTGGTTTGGACTTTAAAGAATACTTCTATTCTCTACAATCTCTGGAGACACACAAAAACTTATACTTACAGACACTGGACTGACAGTAAAAGTTTTCTCCATGTAGAAATAGTTTCTAAGGAAAGTTTCTTTCATGGTTGGAGCAGTGAAGGATGGGAGGAGGACTGCTTCCTATCAAATCCCCACTGTACATTGATTGAGATACCTTCCTTCTGTAGAGTCGGTGAAACTAAACAGAAATGCAGCCCAGCTGCCTGGTGCCCAAATGCCACATTTCATGTTCTCCTCCCTCACTGGTCACACTGTACTCCCCACCCAGGATTAATACTTGTTCTGCATCTTCCAGTCAAAGTCAAAAATTCCTGTGCTGTTTAATGGGACCTGGTTAAACAATAAGCTTTCTGTGATGATGACAACATGATAATCAAGCATTATATGAGGTGAGATGACACTTTATAAATGTGCCACACTCCCAACATTACTGACAGGAATTCAAGTAAAAATATGTTTTGTTTGAGTAATCAGACTTTTCAGAGAGGGGGTGGGAAAGAAACTTGGCTAAAATCTGATGAAAGGTGAGGATGTTTGATAATAGCTGGTAAAGAAAATTGACAGTAAAGTTCAAAGGGACCTAATCAGTACCAAAGTATGCAATAGTCATCATTCCAACTGTCTTTGTTTATGGCCAAGACCCATGTTCCTTCCCATTCACAGAAAAAAAAAATAGCCACATGGTTCCTCTACATTTCCTTTATAGATCATAGGAGATGAGAGTCAGACCAGACCTTAGACTTAGCATTTAGTATAAACCAACCTCTCCATCCCCCCCACCCCCTCCCACCCCCAGCTAGGGGCTGGACCTGAGTTTCATCAAGATGACATCATCACAATCCCTCCAGCAAACAGACTGTGTAACTGGTCCCTAGGCCTAAAAGCTCCCTTTTTCTCTCTCTCCATCACTCCCCTTGCCCTTTCTGGGGGTGGCAACGAGGTACACATTCGAGAGAAGTACAGCGCATTTGGAATCAGAGGACTTAGACTGAAATCCTGACTGTGCTATCCACCACTTGGGTTACCTGAGGCAAGCCCCTTCTTTTCTCTTTGCCTAGGTGTCTCAAGAGAATTTTATGAGGAAAATACTTTTAAAATCTGGATCATTATAAAAATGTTTTTATTAAAATCATTATGGAAGATGAGAAAACTGATTCTTGTCACACAGGGAGAAAATCAAGGGTCTCAATGAATCTCTAAAGATAGCTTTGACAATTTAGTTATCATCCCCTCTCCTCACAGCTTGTATTGGTCTACATGTACTCACCTATAAAGAGCAAACTAGGAAGTCAAGTCCAAAAATGAAAATTAAAATGACCTGAATCTATTAGGGACAACACCCCTAAAAGTTGGTCTGCCATGGAAAAAATTCTTCCAAACTTATAAAGACATACACAGTCAGTCTTCAAGAGCTACAGCCAAAGAATTTTTCCATAGGTAGAGTTACCTCTAGTAAGACACTAGTTGATTCTCATACTCCAAGATACCTACTTAAATCACGTCTAGTGAAACCTCCATAGAATAATTACATAAAGCAATATTTGTGCCTCTCCCTAGGAGGCAACTGTAGATAAGACCCAACCACTGGCCACCATGTGTACCTAAGCTAGATGAGAATGTGTTGGGATTTCCAATAAATAAAAGGTCCCATCCAATTTGAGAACATTTCAGGAGTGAAGGCAGAGAGGGTAAAGGAGAGGGAAGGAGGGAGAATCTGAGAATATATATTTTCGAATACAAAGAAGAACACATAATCAACTTAAGCTTAATTCACTGACTCAACAACAAGCTGAGATTTTTATCCCTGTCACTACCTACTTCAGGACCCACCATGCCTCTCAATTGCCTCTCAAAACAAAATAAAACTTCTAGTTGTGCACCTTCCTACATTCTGAAAATCAAGACCTATCTTGCATTTTTAAAAAAATTTTACTGATGCCTTTTTCAGTCATTTCATGATTTACACACATACACAAACATATACACACATACACAATGAACACTCTTATAAGAAAGAAAAGTAGTTATTTAAAACAAATTTATAGAGCAACTACATCTGACATTCCAAACCCTTGGTTCTCCATCTTTTGGCAGAGGAGAGAAATCTGTTTCATTACCTGTTTTCTAGGTCCAAAATTTGTCATTACAATTACTATGATTGTCTCTTGTTTTCTCACTTTTATATTCAATGTAGTTCTGATAGAAACAGTCCTAGGACAATTCACTATCCTCCTAATGCTGCTCTTTTGTGTTTAAAGTTTGGTAAACTATTTCTCAGCAGCTAGATAGTGCAGTGGAAAGAAGACTGAGCTTGAAATCAGGAAGACTCATCTGCATGAATTCAGATCTGACCTCGGACACTTCCTTGCTATGTGACCCTGGGCAAGTTACTTAACCTTATTTGCCTTAGTATCCCCATCTGTAAAATAAGCTACATAAGGACATGGCAAACCATTCCAGTATCTTTGCCAAGAAAATCCCAAATGGGGTCACTGAACAACAGTAGCAAACTATTGCTCAACAGGTAAAAGTAATTGCTTTTAAAACCATATATTTGTGTAGAGATGGTAGACTCTCAGAAAGCATCTTCAAGACAACTCCAATAAAAGACACAAAATGATACATACTGCTTCACATTCATACATGGCTTTGATTTTTTTCTGCAAATTCTCAATATAGTGAGAGCTTTTCATTTTTTGTCATTTATAAGTTATGAGTGTTTGGTGTGTTGGATTCTAAAGAAGATTGAGAGGTTTGCATTTGCAATATGGTGATCTGTCATCTGTTAGTTTATTCACTTCTATTCAGGCAATCTGAGAATAGATCCGCAGAACTCACTGAGATTCATTATGGCATAACCATAACTGGCTCAGGCATTCCCTCCCTAGAAATGCCACGTTTTATATCAATTGTTCTTGATATTGTTTTATTGGTGACATTTTAAAAAGAGAATAGTTTCCCATGTAGAAATCAGATGCTCTAGCATTCTCACTATCTTTGCATTTATTTTATTTATTTGCAACACATGAATAAACCATGAGTAAGGAGCTGAGTCAATATCTTCATAGTAATTAATACATGTTATAAACATCTGAGTATTTCTGGATAGGTTGCTCAGTAACTACTAAATCAATAACGAGTTGTTCTTTGCACCCCTGGGACTTTTTGGTGCATATTCTGTGCTCCTTGGTCAATATACTGCAATATTATTAGCAACAGTCATAATGATAACTGACATTGATAGTGTGTTTTAAGTTTACACACTTGCATACATTTTCTCACTTCAGTCTCACAGGACTCCAAGTATTAATATCTCCATTTTACAGAGGAGGAAAATGAGGTTGAGAGAGGTTAGTGGCCTGTCCATAGTCACATACTAAGTTTCTCTCAATACTTGAATCCATTTTCCTGACTCAAAGTTCAGCATTTATCTACTTTGTCAGGCCGCCTCTAATTATTTGGTCAGTCAATAAGCAGGATTAAGTACCAGGAGCTGGGATAAGAGCTAGCATACAAAGAAAGGTAAAAGACATCCTTCATTCTCAAGGAGCTCACATTCTAATGATGGAGATAACATACAAACAACTATGTACAAACAAGCTATGCATAAGATAAATTGGAAATTAACAGAGAGAACACAATAATTATGGACATTAACAGAAGGAAGGGGGATCAGGAAAGGCTTCCTATAGAAGGTGGATTTAAGCTAGGATGTGAGGTAAGCCAGTGAAGGTGGGAGTTAGAAATGAGGGAGATCATTCTAAGCATGGAATCACAGATTTAGATCCTGATGGGAACTTAGAGTCCAAACTCCTCGTTTTACAAATATGGGAACTAAGACCCAGAAAGATTCAGCGAATACCCCTTATGACCATCTAACTCACTTTCCTCTGTTTTATTAACCAAACAACCATCTTTATGCAAAATTCAGGTTTCCAAAACAGATTTCCCTACTGGGAAGAGAATGTACATACAAGATAACAAGAACATTTTAGTTCACTTGGCAGCTATATTTCTTTACCATAAATTAACAAATTAGCATTTTGACCTTTTATAGGTTTTCTTGTGAAAATGCTGGTAGAGAAGAAACTGGAATGTCTCGTTTGAGGAATAGGAACAAGGCCAATGTCACTGGATCCCAGAGTATGTGGAGAGATGTAAGGTATAAGAAGATTGGGAAGAGGGGGCCAGTTATGAAGGGCTAAGATAACAAAGGATTTTATATTTGATCCTGGAGGTGACAGAGCACCACTGGAGAAGAGGGAGGTGACAAGGTCAGACTTGCACTTTAGGAAAAATCACTCTGGCAGATAAGTGGAAGATGGACTGGAATAGGGAGACTTGTGGCCAAGAGACCAACCAGAAGGCTGACACAATAGTCCAGCACTGTCAGAGGAAAAAAGGGGGATATGGAAAAAAAGATTATGAAGGTAAAACTGATAGGCCTAAGGAACAGATTGCATATGGAGGGGAGT
Source organism: Gymnobelideus leadbeateri (assembly GCA_011680675.1). NCBI lineage: Eukaryota > Metazoa > Chordata > Mammalia > Diprotodontia > Petauridae > Gymnobelideus > Gymnobelideus leadbeateri. Next base: position 187 of record WOXC01009622.1, on the reverse strand, counting down.
GGGTGGTGACAGAGAGTAAGGAGCTGGGAATAACATCCTGGTTTCAAGTCTGTGGGACTGGAAGGACGGTACCCTCTACAGTAACAGGAAATTTAGGAAGAAGGGAATGATTGGTGCAAAATATGAAGAGTATGGTTTTGAACTTGTTAAGTCAAAGATGTTCATTAGAATTCTAATTAGATTTTCA
>WOXC01009621.1:0-31566 GCA_011680675.1 Gymnobelideus leadbeateri | reverse complement strand
TGATCAAAGTGTATTATTCTCATAATGAGTTGCTGTAGTCTTTTTGCTAATATTTTATTTAGAATTTTTGCATCTATATTCATAAGGGAAATTGGTCTCTAATTTTCTTTTTGTTTTGTCTCTTCTCGATTTAGGCATCAGTATAATATTTGTGTCATAAAAAGAATTTGGTAAGACACCTCCAATTTTCCTGAATAGTTTGTAAAGTATTGGAGTCAATTGTTCTTTAAATGTTTGTGAGAATTCACTAGTAAGACCATGGAGATTTTTCCCTAGGGAATTCATTGATGGCTTGTTCAATTTGTTTTTCTGAAATGGGGTTAAGTAGTTTACTTCTTCTTCAGTTAGTCTGGGCAACTTATATTTTTGTAAATATTCATCCATTTCACTAATATTGTCAAATTTATGTGCATACAATTGGGCAAAATAATTCTTAATTATTGTTTTAATATCCTCTTAATTGGAGGTAGATTCACCCTTTTCATTTTTGATACTTGTAATTTGGTTTTCTTCTTTTTTTTAATCATATTGACTAAATGTCTATCAATTTTATTAGTTTTTCATAATACCAGCTCTTAGTTTTATTTATTAATTCAACAGTTTTCTTAAATTCAATTTTATTAATCTCTCCTTTGGTTTTCATTATTTCTAATTTAGTATTTAATTAGGGATTTTCAAATTCAATTTTCAATTTTTCTAGCTTTTTCAGTTGCATGCCTTATTTATTGACCTCCATTTTCTCTATTTTATTTATGTATGCATTCAGGGATATAAAAGTTCCCCTAAGAATTGCTTTTGCTGTATCCCACAAGTTTTAGAATGTTGTTTTATTACTGTCATTCTCTTGAATGAAGTTACTTATTGTTTCTATAATTTCTTGTTTGACCCACTCATTCTTTAGGATTAAATTGTTTACTTTCCAATTAGTTTTTAGTCTATTTTTCCATGGCCCTTTATTGCATATAATTTTTATTGCATTATGATCTGAGGAGGATGCATTTAATATTTCTGCCTTTCTGCACTGAATTGTGAGGTTTACACCTTAGTACATGGTCAGTTTTTGTATATGTGTCATGTACCACTGAGAAGAAGGTATATTCCTTTTTATCCCCATTCAATTTTCTCCAGAGGTCTGCCATATCTATCTTCTCTAAGATTCTATCTACCTCCTTAACTTCTTTCTCATTTATTCTGAGGTTAGATTTATCAAGCTCAGAGAGGGGGAGATTAAAGTCCCCCACTAGTATAGTTTTGCTATCTATTTCTTCCTCTAACATCCTTAACTTCTCCTTTAGGAATCTGGATGCTGTACCTCTTGTACATCCTCCTGTACCATAAATGTTTAGTAATGATATTGTTTCATTTTCAATGGTGCCTTTTAGCAGGATATGGTTTCCTTCCTTATGTCTTTTAATTAAATCTATTTTTGCTTTTGCTTTGTCTGAGATAAGGATTACTACCCCTGCTTTTTTTTACTTTAGCTGAGGCATGATATATATTGCTCCAGTCTTTTACCTTTACCCTGTGTGTATCCCCCTGTTTCAGATGTGTTTCTTGTAAACAGCTTATTATAGGATTATGGTTTTTAATCCATTCTGCTTTCCACCTCCATTTTATGGAAGAGTTCATCCCATTCACATTCTCAGTTATGATTACTATCTGTCTCTTTCCCTCCATCCTATTCCCTTCCCTGTTTATGCTTTTATTCCCCCCCCCCCCTTTTCCCTTCCCCTCCTTAAGGGTTTTCCTTTTGTTATTGGACTACCTGAAGGCCATGATCAAAAAAAGAACCTAGAAATCATCCTTCAAGAAATTCTCAAGGAAAATTGCCCTGATGTTTTAGAACCAGAAGGCAAAATAGAGGTTGAAAGAATTCACCAATCACCTCCTGAAAAAGATCCCAAAAAGAAAACTCCTAAAAAATAGTTTTCCTTTTGACTGCCGTCTCCCTCAGTATTACCTTCTTATCAGCCCCCCTCCCTTTCCCTACTCTTCCCCCTTACTTCTTCCCTCCCTTCTAACCACCCCCCTTTCCTAGCCCTCCCCCCTTCCTACCACCTGTAGGGCATGATAGATTTTTATACTTAATGTAGTATGTTATGTCTTCCTTGAACCAAGGTTGACAAGAATAGATTTCATGCAATGCTCCTCTCTCTCCCCTCTTTCCCTCTATTATGATAAGTTTTTTGTCTCTTCTTGATAGAGTCCTATACTTAACTGATTATGTTATTTCCTCCTTGCACTGGAACCAATGAAGGAAAAGCTCATATAATGCTCATCTCCCTCTACTATAATATTTTTATGCCTCTTTGTGTGGCATAATTTACCCTTTTCTGCTTCATTCTTTCCTCTTCTTCCATTGCAGTCCCTTTGTAGCCCTTAATAAGGTTTTTTTTGGTCATCATTTTGTGCAATTTATACCCACACCCTCTATTTACCTATATTCCTTTTAGATGTCACCATGGGTATAGAATTTTCAGTATTTTTGTTGTTGTTTTTTAAGCTTTTCATCCTTTAATCCTTTTTTTTTACATTTGAAACATTTAATTTTAAGACTTCGAATTTCAGATCCATTCCCTTCCTCCCTTGTCACCCACTCCCTCTGGGAAGATAAGCAATTCAGTATGTGTTGTACATGTATAGCTATGCAAAATATTACCATAGTAGATATATTGTAAAAGACTGATTATGTTTCCCTGCCACCCATCTCACCTCCACCTGGTCTATTCTCTACTTTGATCCTGTCCCTCTTTGAAACTGGGTACTTCCAACCTCCCCATCCCCTAGAATGCCCTCCCTTCCATCATCCCCCCTCTCGTCCCCCTTTCCCCTACTCTCCTGCAGGGTGAGATATACCATTTAGTATGTATGTGATTCTCTCCTTGAGCCAACTTCAATGAGAATATGGTTTTGCCTTTTTGCCTTCCTGTTCTTCCCCTCCCCTGCAACTACTTCCCCTTGCCTCTTCTACATGAGATAGTTTACCCTACCTTCTTTCTCTCCATCTCCTCTTATCACTTTCCTCTCTCACCTTTTAACTTCACCCCTTAAGTATCATCCCTTCCCACCAAATTCAACCTGTGCCCTCTATCCATGTATACCTGTAAACATATATACACACATTCACATATGTATTCATATGTCCATATACCCTTCTTCAATTATTTTCATAATGAGAAATGTTTCATCAGACACAGTTATTGTTTTTCCATGTAGGAATGTAAATAGTTCAACTTTGATAAGTTCCTTTTGATTTCTTTTCCCTGATTACCTTCTCAAGCATCTCTTGCTTCTTGTGTCTGAATGTCAAATTTTCTATTCAACCCTGGTTTTTTCCTCAAGAATGCTTGAAAGTCCTCTATTCCACTGAATGACCATATTTTCCCCTGAAACAAAATACTCAGTTTTGCTGGGTAGGTGACCCTTGGGTTCATTCCCAGTTCTTTTGCCCTCTGGAATATCATCATATTCCATGCCCTTCGATCCCTCAGTGTAGAAGCCGCCAGGTCCTGGGCTATTCTGATTGTGTTTCCACAATATTGAAATTGTTTCTTCCTGGCTGCTTGTAGTATTTTTCTCCTTGATCTGGGGATTCTGGAACCTGGCTATAATATTCCTGGGAGTTTTCTTTTTGGGATCTTTTTCAGGAGGTGATCTGTGGATTCTTTCAACCTCTATTTCCCCCTCTGGGTCTAAAACATCAGGGCAATTTTCCTTGAGAATTTCTTTAAGGATGATTTCTAGGTTCTTTCTTTGATCATGGCTTTCAGGTAGTCCAATAATTTTTAAATTCTTTCTCCTGGATCTATTTTCCAGGTCAGTGGTTTTTCCCATGAGATATTTCACATTGCCTTCTATTCTTTCATTTGTTTGGATCTGTTTAATAGCATCTTGATTTCTCATAAAGTCATTAGCTTCCATTTGCTGCAGTCTAATTCTGAAGGAATGATTCTCCTCAGTGAGCTTTTGATATTCTTTTTCCATCTGGAAAAAATCGGTTTTAAGGCATTCTTCTCCTCATTGCCTTTCTGAACCTCTTTTGCCATTTCAGTTAGTCTATTTTTTAAGGTGTTATTTTCTTCAGTCAGGCTGTTGGCTGTCATTTCATACTTTTCTTGAATCTTTCTCATTTCTCTTCCCAGTTTTTCCCCCACTTCTGTTATCTGCTTCTTCAGGTCCTCTATGGCCTGTAGCCAGCTTGTATTTTCATTTGGGGTTTTTGGTGAAGGAGTTCTGACCTCACAGTTCTCCTCCTGTTCCATGTTTTGATCCCCTTTGCCCCCAAAATAGGAATCTAAAGTTGCATTTTTCTGTTTATTTTGTTACCTTTGCTTAGGCATATTGTCACTTAATTACTTGATTTTTGGGCTTGTTGCCACAGTAGGATTCTGCCACCAGACAGGAGAGCTTCCGTCCCAAACATGGGGTCTTCACAGCTTCTGGAGGTTGGGTGGCCTCTGTAAAGCCTCCACCCGCTCTGGCAAATTGGATACCCACCCCAGACCTCCCCCCAAGACCACAATCCAGATCCAAGCAAGTTAAAGCAAGAGTGATTAACCCCTAGACTGATTGCTGGATCTCTCTACAGTTCACAGACCAGGAGCTGGAGCTGCCACTGACGCTGCAAAATGGCCTCTGTGCCACTTTTCCTCAACAGCTTTTTGCCCCCAGGCGAGGAAGCCGACATGTTCCCCAAATACTGGTCCCAAAGTCCATAGGGCACTAACCTCTCACTTTGTCCTAAGCATATCTGTGCTGATAATTCTGGAATCACCACAGCAGCTGGTGTTCTGGGGTCCCTCCAGCCAGCTGCTGGCCCAGCCACTCTGGGCTAAAATCACAGCTCATGCAGGCCTGGGGTCGGCTCCCAGAGCGCTGTGTTGTTGGTTCCCAGCACACTGTGCTGCTCGCTCTCAGAGAGCTGCGCTGGCCACTCCCTGCAGGGCTGCTGGGCTGTCCTCAGCAGGAGGTTAGCTTCTCTGTGTCGTTCTGTGGGTGCTGGGGCTCCAGAAGTTGTTCAGATTCCCCTTTTACATTGTTTGGAAGTGGTGTGGGGCAGAGCACCTTGGAAGTGCTGTTTCTACTCTGCCTAGAATTCTCAGTATTAACAGGTATCAGCTTCCCATGTAGGGATTTAAACAGTTTACTCTTATTAAATAATAAGTTATGTGTGTGTGTTTTCCCCCTATTTACCTTTCTATGTCTCTCTTGAGTCTTGTAATTGGAGGTTGAATTTTCTAATGAGCTCTGGCTTTTTCATCAGGAAGGTCTGGAAGTCTGTTATATCATTGAGTGACCATCTTCTTGCCTGGAAGATTATGCTTAGTTTCACTGGATAGGTGATCCTTGGTTGTAATATAAGCTCTTTTGCCTTGTGAAAAATCATATTCCAGTTCCTCCGATCTTTCAGTGTAGAGGATGCCAGATCCTGTGCAATCCTTATTGTGGTTCCAAGATATTTGAGTTGTTTCTTTCTGGCTGCTTGTAGTATTTTCTCCTTTACGTGATAGTTCTGGAATTTGGCCACAACATTTTGTGGACTTTTCAATTTGGGATCTCTTTCAAGAGGTGTCCAGTGGATTCTCTCAATTTCTATTTTACCCTCTGGTTCTAGGATCTCAGAGCAGTTTTTCTTGATGAGCTCTTGGAAGATGCTGTCCAGGCTCATTTTTTATCATGATTTTCTGGTAGAACAATAATTCTCAGATTGTCTTTCCTGGATCTGTTTTCCAGGTCAGATATTTTTCCATTGAGATACTTTACCTCTTTTTCTAACTTTTGGTGCCTCATACAATCATTAGCTTCAATTTGGTTGATTCTAATACTTAGCAAATTATTTTCCTTGGTTAGTTTTTTAAGCTCCTTTTCCATATGTTCAGATTTCATTTTTAGTTCACACATTTTTCTTTTTTAAGGAGCTATTTTCTTCATTGTAGTGTTTTTCTAATTTTGCAATTTTGATTATAAAAGAATTATTAATTTTATCTTCTACCTCTCTAATTTGGTTTTCAAAGTTCTTTTTGAGATCATCTAGGAATGCTTTCTGTGTTTGAGAGGAATTCATATTCTGTATTGAGGTTAATACTGTCTTCTTCTGAATTTGGTTCCTCCCTCTCACAATAATAGGATTCTAGAGTCTTTGTCTTTGCAATCTATTTTTTACCCATTTTGAGGCAGGGCCTTAACCACACCCTTCCTCTAAGGTTCCCAAGTCTTTACTGTTTAAAATTTTGCTCTGGGGCAATAATTACTGTATTTTTAGGGTCAGAGTGGGGATTGGAGCAGCCCGGATTCACTCTGTCATCCTGGTCCCTGGAAGTTCTGATAGGGGCTTTTTAAATTTTTAGGTTATGGATTGGTAGTCCCAGGAGTAGCTGCTGCCACTGCCATGGGCCCTGCATTTGTTTCTTACCCAGCTCTGTCAGATCCCAACCCTGCAGTGATAGGCCTGGGAATGGCCCTTGCGTTTGGTGGATCAACTTCCTGCCATGTTGACTAGGCCTTGTCCAGGCCTCTCTGTGCATATCTTTTGATCCAGCAATACTACTTCTAGTTTTGTATCCCAAAGAGATCATAAAAAGGGAAATGGACCTATATGCACAAAAATATTTATAGCAGTTCTTTTTATGGTGTCAAAGAATTGGAAATGGAGGGAATGTTCATCAATTGGGAAATGGCTAAACAAGTTGTTGTATCTGAATGTGATTGAAATACTATTGTACAATAAGAAATGATGAGAAGCTGGATTTCAGAAAAAACTTGGAAAGACTTACATGAATTGATGCTGAATGAAGTGAGCAGAACCAACAGAACATTGTACACTGTAACAGTAACACTGTGAGATGATCAGCTGTGATTGGTTCAGCTCTTCTCAGTAATACAATGATCCAAGACAATTTTAAAAGACTCATGAGGAAAAATGCAATCCACATCCAGAGAAAGAATGGTGGAGTCTGAATGTAAATCAAAGCACGTTATTTTAATTTTTTTATTGTTTTGTGACTTTTCTCTTTTGTTTAGTTTCTTCTTTAACAACATGACTAATGTGGAAATATTTCCATGATTGTACATGTATAGCCTATGTCAGATTGCTTGCCATATTAAGGAGGGTGGAGGGAAGGGAAGGAAGGAAAATAATTTGGAACTAAAAATGTCATAAAAATGAAAACTATCTTTATGTGTAATTGGAAAAATTAAAATACTATTTACAAAAAATGGAAAAATGATGAGGAGTGTTCTTTTAGAAAAATCATAGCAAAACATATAAACTGATGCAAAATGAAGAATTGGGAGATCATTGTGTATAGTAATATCAATGTTGTGATTATGAACGACTGTGAAAGATTTGTTTACTCTGATCAATATGGTGATTGAAGATAGGGTTTTTTTTTTTTTTGCTTTTTTTGGAGGACAATTGGGGGTTAAGTGACATACCCAAGGTCACATGGCTAGTTTTTTTGTGTTAAGTGTCTGAGGCCAGATTTGAACTCAGGTCCTCCTGACTCCAGGGGGACTGCACCACCTTGCCTCCCCAGACTGAAGACAGTTCTAAAGGACTCATGATGAAAAAAAAATGCTTTCCACATCCAGAGAGAGAACTGATGAACTCTTAGTCCAAATTAAAGAATAGTTTTCTTTATTTCTCTCTCTCTCTTTTTTTTTTTACAATATGGCTAATGTGGAAATATGCTTTACATGAATTCCTGTGTATTATTAATATTATATTGCTTGCCTTTTCAGTGGATGTGAGAGGAGGTGGGATAGCGGAAGAGAATTTGGAACTCAAAACTGAAAAAAAAGTTAGCAATAAATAAGAAAATTTAAAGAAAAGAATTAGAAGAAAAAAAAGAAAAATGCAAGAAGTCAGAAATCTCTGCCTCCCCTCCTCCTAGTCAAAGACTAACTGTAACATATTTAGAAAAATTACTCACTAACATTACTCCCTACTTGCATGTGTCTTGGACAAAGTTTATTTAAGGTGAAGAGGCCAGACCAGGTTTAAATAGGGAGTGGAGTGTGAGGGTGCAGGGAAAGAAGACATCCTTCCCAAAGTCAGCCGGGCAGATTTCCAGGAGGTCAGGCCACTAGTCAGATTTTCTTTTCTTTTTTTTTTTAAAACTTTAAAAAAATTTAAAACTTAAATACTAAAACTAAAATAACAATGAAAAAGAAAAAGAAACATAAATTTGAATACAAAATAAGAAAAGAAAAAAGATATTGCCATGTGCACAGTAGAGCATAAGAAAGGATTAAAAATATACAGCAATACATTTCCATTTCAAGAAAACCTATATAATAAATACTATGCATTGTGTTCAGAGCTGTCCATCTTTTCTTTAGTTCCTTGTAAGTTTCTACTATTCAATTTTTACTTTGTTCTTTTTTTCCCCTTCTTCCTCCCCTCCCCCAAGAAAGCTACAATTAAGCATGGGTGTAGATATACATATATATGTATATGCATATATATATATATGTAACGCACATATACATACACACACATATATATATATGCACACATATATATGCACAGAATACACATATGTATACTTAGAAATCACACATTCATATACATTTAAGTAAGACCATACTATACTTATTGTCCCCTGTTTCTCTGAGGATGGATAACCTCTTCCTTCATAAGCCCAAGTCTTTCTATATTTTTCTAAGTCCACCAACTCATCATTTCCTACATAGCAGCAATATTCCAACCTTATACTGTCTAGCTATTTTAAATAGTCTAAAACAATAATGATTAATGTAGCTGACACATAGTGTAGTTTCCCTGTTTTTCTCTTTTGATTAAATCTCTTTTAGCTTTACCTTTCTATGAGATCATGATTACTACCATTGTTTTTCCCTAATAAATTCTACTTCTGATCTTTATTTTATGTTTGTGTGTATCTCTTGTTTTTTATTCCTTCTGACTCCTCTACTTCTTACCTGCTACCTTGCACTCCTATTACTTAATCTACCGCCCTCCCCACAAGAATCCCTCCCTTCCCATTAATCAAAACACCCTATCTTATTCCCTTACCCTCCCTTCTAAAAATCCCTCCTTTGTCCTCTTCCCCCACCCCATTAGCCTTTTATGTCTTTCTGAATTTAGAAGATTTTTATACCCTTCTAAATATATATGTATCGTTCCCTCTTAAACCCATTCCCAATGAAAGTAGGGTCCCAGAACTATAGCCATCTTCCCCCATTTGATTTCTCTGTGTCAGTTCTTCCTCTAGCACCTCATTTGAATGAGATAATTATTCTTTTTACTTTTTCCTACACAGTTTTACTTTTTAGTAAAACTATCATACTCAGGTCTATCTCAGTCTTTCTTTTGAACTGCTCAATTACTAATAACAATCTTAGACATATATTTTACATATCCTCATATTAAAAATAGTCTCTCCTCATTGAGTCCCTTGTGATTAGTCTTTGATATGTACTTTATATTTCTCTTGGATCTTTTATGTTAAATCTTCTAAGTTCAAGCCTTTTTTTTTAAACAAAATCTTGAAAGTCTGGCAATTCATTAAATATCCTATTCTTTTGCCTTCCTTTTTGCCTTTTTTTTTTGGAGGGCAATTGGGGCTAAGTGACTTGCCCAAGGTCACATGGCTAGCTTTTGTGTTAAGTGTCTGAGGCCGGATTTGAACTCAGGTCCCCCTGACTTGAGGGCTGGTGCTCTATTCACTGTGCCACCTAGCCGACCCTATCCTTTTCTTTTGATTCAGGATAATACTTAACTTTGCTGGGTATGATATTTTTACCTACAACCAATTCTTTTGCTCGTTGATATATAGTGTTCTAAGACCTTTGGTCTTTTAGTGTCACCCTTGCTAGATCTTATGTGATTCTAATTGTGGCACCACCATATCTAAATTGTTTTTTTCTTGTTGCTTGTAATATTTTCTCTTTGAGTTGAAGGTTTCAGAATTTGACTATTATATTCCCGTAGGTTTTCCTCATAAGATCTCTTTCAGGTAGTGATTGGTGGATTTTTTTTCTATTTCTACTTTCCCCTCTTGTTCTAACACTTCAGGACAATTTTTCTTAATTATTTCTTATATTGTTGTATCAAGATTCTTTTTTTTTTCATAACTTTCAGGTAATATTTTTTCTCTTCCTGATTTCTTCTCCAGATCAGTTGTTTTTCTTATGAGATGTTTCATATTCTCTTCTGTTTTTTCATTCTTTATATTTTGTTATATTATTTGGTCTCTTACAATGTAATTGATTTCCCTTTGCCCAGATTCAATTTTCAAAGAGTCATTTTCTGCCTTAAGATTCTGAACCTACTTTTCTAATTGATTGACTTTCTTTTCATAATTTTCTCATTTTTCTTGGATCATTCTTATTTTATAAACAAATTTCCTTAATCTCTCTCATTTGATTTTTAAAGCCTTTTAAAATATTCTTCTATGAATTTTTAGGGGGCTGGTCACCATTTGACATTACTCTTTGATGTAGGAGAAGCTTTCTTACCTTCAGTATCCTCCTCTGAAGATGAACCCCAGTCAACTCTATTCCAATAGTAATTATCTATGGCTGTATTCTTTCTCCTTTCCCTGCTCATTTTTTTTTTTGTGGGAGCTTATATTTTGTAATAACCCCTATTCCTGGAGTAGGGAGGATGATGCCTCTGGCATCAGATCCTCCTTCAGTTCTCCCATCTGGCCTAGAACCAAAACCAAGAATTCTACCCTCTTGTAAGTGCCCACAGTCAGTGGTGTTCCTGCCCCACTGCTTCTGCATTCCCCAAGAGTGCTCTGGTTCCTTCTCTTCCAGGGCTGGGTTTGGCGTTCCTTATCATCAGAGGTTCCTTTAATCTTCCTCAGCTCAGAAGTGAACTCCCAACACTGTCTGGAAAGCAGAAGCTCCTGTGGCTAAGGCCAAGGCTACCTTCCAACACAGCTAACCACAGGGCTTGCTGCTTGCTGTTTCAACAGAACTAGCCAGGAAGTGTTTACTCTTTACAGGGAACAAACCTATGTCCTGGGATTTTTCTTTGGATCTTTTCCTGGTGTTGCAGGAGTACCACTGTTCTGCTCCAACTCCTTTTTATTTGTACTTCCCTATGTTCACTCTGAGGTGACATTTTGTTTTGTTTGTGGGAGAAATCATGAGAGTTTGAAATTTTCTGACCTACTTCACCATCTTCCCAGTTGCTAGTCAGATTTTCAAGGACTAAACCCATTCTTTCTTTCTTTGAGCGCAGCTGCCACCCCATTTTGCAGGACTTATTAAAAACTGATGGTCATCATGGGTATGAAGAAAGGACTTGACAAGACAGGGATAAAAGCAGTTGCCAGGTAGTAGGAAATGGGCAAATGATACTACAAGCTACAACTGCAACTTATTGTCACTGTCTTCCTATGTTGGGTCTCCTGGCTTAATTTTGTCTTCATGACATCCCACCTGTAGTCAATTCTCAACTTTCAGTGATTGTACTATTGTCTTCTTTTAATAACAGCTCTGGTGCTGAACTTCTAAACCATGGGTTCTTAAAGTTTTGAGGTTATTGATTCCTTTGGCAATCTAGTGAAGCCATTGAATCCCTTCTCCAAATATTTTTAAATGTATAAAATAAAATACATAGAATTAGAAAGGAAACCAATTATACTGAAATATAGTGATCAAAAAATTTTTTTAAGTTCATGAGATCCCAGATTAAGATTTCCTCTACCTAAAGAGTGGCTACATCATTAGAAGATTAAGAATCAGAAATTCAGGGCAGAGTCAAGATGGCAGAGTAGAAACGGCACTTCCTTGGATCTCCAACCCACACCACTTCAAAATTATGTAAAATTTTGAACAATTTCTGGAGCTCCGGAAGCCACAAAATGACACAGAGAAGCTAACTTCCTGCTGAGGACAGCCCAGCAGCCCAGCAGGGAGCAGCTAGCACAGTGCTCTGGGAGCTGAGCCCAGGACCACTTGAGTTGGAGGTTTTAGCCTGAGGGTGGCCAGACCAGCAGCCAGCTGGAGGGACCCCAGAACACAAGCAGCTGTGGTGTTTCCAGAATTATCAACACATAGATGCCTAGGACAAAGTGAGAGGTCAGTGCCCTATGGACTTTGGGACTGGTTTGGAGAGCATATCAGCTTCTTCCCCTGGGAGCAAGAAGCCACTGAGGAGCCACATTGCCACATTGCAGCTTCAGCTCCTGGCCTTCAGACTGTAGGAGGATCCGGCGATCAGTCTGGGGGTAAGTGCCCTTGCTTTACCCTTCTTGGATCTGGATTGAGGTCTGGGGTGGAGGTCTTGGAGTGTGTGACCAGCTTGCCAGAGTGTGTGGAGACTTCACAGAGGCCACCCAAATAATACCTCTGGAAACTGAGAAAACACCAATGTTTGGGAAGTTCCCCTGGCTGGTGGCAAAGTACTACTGTGGCAACAAGCCCCAAAGTCAAGTAATTGAGTGGCAATGTACCTAGGCAAAGGAAACAAAATAAACAGAAAAATTCAACATTAGACTCCTATTTTGGGAGCAAAGGAGATCAAAGCATGGAACAGGAGGAGGACTGTGAGGTCAGAACTCCTGCACCAAAAGCCCCAAATGAAAATACAAGCTGGCTACAGGCCATAGAGGACCTGAAGAAGCAAATAAGAGAAGTGGGGGAAAAATTGGGAAGAGAAATGAGAATGGTGCAAGAAAAGTATGAAATGAGAGTCAACAGCCAACTGAGGAAAATAACACCTTAAAAATAGATTAACTCAAATGGCAAAAGAGGCTCAAAAAGGCAATGAGGAGAAGAATGCCTTAAAAAGCTGAATTTGCCAGATGGAAAAAGAATCTCAAAAGCTCACTGAGAAGAATCATTCCTTCAGAATTAGATTGGAATAAATGGAAGCTAGTGACTTTATGAGAAATCAAGATGCTATTAAGCAGATCCAAACAAATGAAAGAATAGAAGGCAATGTGAAATATCTCATGGGAAAAACCACTGACCTGGAAAATAGATCCAGGAGAAAGAATTTAAAATTTATTGGACTACCTGAAAACCATGATCAAAGAAAGAATCTCGAAACCATCCTTCAAGAAATTCTCAAGGAAAATTGCCCTGATGTTTTAGAACCAGAGGGCAAAATAGAGGTTGAAAGAATCCACAGATTACCTCCTGAAAAAGATCCCAAAAAGAAAACTCTTAGGAATATTGTATCCAGGTTCCAGAATTCCCAGATCAAGGAGAGAATATTACAACTAGCCAGGAAGAAACAATTTCAATATTGTGGAAACACAATCAGGATAACACAGGATCTGGCAGCTTCTACACTGAGGGATCAAAGGGCATGGACTATGATATTCCAGAGGGCAAAGGACCTGGGATTAAAATGAAGAATGACCTACCCAGCAAAACTGAGTATCATGTTTCAGGGGAAAATTTGGTCATTCAGTGGAATAGAGGACTTTCAAGCATTCTTAAGGAAAAATCCAGAGTTGAATAGAAAATCTGACATTCAGACACAAGAAGCAAGAGATGTTTGTGAAGGTAAACAGGGAAAAGAAATCACTATGAACTTATCAAAGTTGAACTATTTACATTCCTACAGGGAAAAACAATAACTGTAACTGATGAAACTTTTCTCAGTGTGAAAATAGTTGAAGAAGGGTATATGGGCATATGAATACATATGTGAATGTGTGTATATATGTTTACAGGTATACATAGATAGAGGACACAGGTCAAATGTAATAGGAAGGGATGATACTTAACAGGTGAGGTTAAGAGGTGAGAGAGTAATGTGGTGAGGGGGAATGGGGAGAGACAATGGGGTGAACTGTCTCATGTAGAGGAGGCAGGGGAAGGTGGTTGCAGGGGAGGGGAGGAACAGGAAGGCAAAAAGGCAAAACCTTATTCTCATTGAATTTGGACCAGAGAGAGAATGACATGCATACTAAATAGGGTGTGTCACCCCATAGGAGTGGGGGGGAGGGGAATGGGGGAATGTGGTGGAGGGGAGGGCTGGCTGGGTGGGGAGGGAAGTTGAAAACACCCACTTTTAAAAAGGGACAGGATCAAGGTGGGGAGTGGACCAGGTAGAAGGTGGGATGGGAGGGAGGGAAATATAGTCAGTCTTTTACAACATGTCTACTATGGTAATATTTTGCATAGCTACACATGTACAGCATATACTGAGTTGCTTATCTTCCTTTTAAAATAAAATTTAAAAAATATATAAATACTATGATTCATACTATTTTGCATATAATTGGGAGATAAGATGTGCAGGCAATGGGGCTCAGGGATTCACCTCACCCTACTGGAAAAGTCGAAGGAGTATAGGAGAAGAGATGGGAGAGAGAAGATTGGTTGAGGGCATATCCTGTATGATTGTTATTCTGGGGTGGTGGGTAGGGGGAAAATGGGGGAAAAATGTAACTCAAAATCTGACAGAAATGAATGATGTAAACCAGAAGTTAATAAAGCATTTGGATAAAAAAAAAAGAATCACAAATTCACAAAATGTTAGTGTTGTAAGGGCATTCAGAAATAACCTAGTCTCTTCATTTTATTTGTAATTTTTTTTATTATTTTGCTTTTAGATCACCTTTATTTCCAAATCTTTTACTCCTCCCTTATTGCCTGAAGGGTTAGAAAGAATAAAGAATGGAGAAAAAAAGTTATCAACTGAGCATGATAAGGTAGGCAACATTCTGGATCCTGAGTTCCCCTCTGTGGCAAAGAGAGAGGGAAGCACATTTTAAAAATCTTTTCCTATGATTCAAGGCTGGGTTTAATAGCACATGATTTAGTTTCTTTGTTGTCATGGTTCTTTCTGTTTTCATTGTTGTAGGCATTATAATGTTTCTCTGGCTTTGCTTACTGCCCTCTGTCTTCATCAGTTCATATATCTTTCTGTTCTTCTCTGTGTTGTTCATCCTTGCTTAAACACAGTAATATTCTCTTATATTCATGTACCCAAATTTATTTAACCATTCCTTAACCAGTGGTATCTACTTTGTTTCTAGTACTATACTACTATAAAAATGCTGCTAGAAACATTTGGTGCAGAGGGGACCTTGCTAACTTTAACTTTCTAGGAGTATATACCTAGAAGGGGAGTGTGTGTTAAAGGCACAGACAGTTCATTGTCTTTTTTTTTAATTTAAAAATGTTTTTTCCTTTATTAATTTGTTGTTTTACTTTGTGTTTACAAGATTCAGTTCCCCGGTTCTTTGAGTTTCAAATTTTCTTACCCTCCCTTCCAGTCTCTCCCACTCCCCATAGCGGCATACAATCAGGGATAGGATTTGCAGATACTTGCACATTAGACATTGGTCAGGTTGAAAAGAAGGATTGTAACAGATTGAATGAACAACGGGAAAGAGGAAACCAAACCAAACAAGAAAGAGAAAGAGAGCAGGTCATTTGCTTCAATCTGCATTCAAACTCTCTTCTTTCTGGTTCTTTCTCTGAGTGTAGACATCTCTCTCCATCATGAGTCTTTTGGAATTTACTTGTAGCCCTGCATTTTTGAGAAGAGTCTGGCATATCAAAGTTGGTCATTGCACATACATTGTATCTGTAATGGTATACAAATTTTTCCTGGTTCTGCTTTTCTCACTCAGCATCAGTTCATATAAGCCTCTCCAGGTAGATATGAAGTCCATCTGCTCTTCGTTTCTTATGGCACAATAGTATTCCATTACATTCATATACCATAACTTGTTCAGCCATTCCCCAATTGATGGGCATCCCCTTAATTTCCAATTCTTTGCCACCACAAAAAGAGCTGCTATAAATATTTTTGTACATATGGGTTTTCCTCTTGCTTCTGTGATCTCTTTAGGATACAACCCTGGAAGTGGTATTGCTGGGTAAAAGGATATGAAATTACTTCTAGCCCTTTGGGCATAGTCCCAGATTGCTCTCCAGAATGGCTGGATCAGTTCACAACTCCACCAGCAATGTATTAATGTTCCAAATTTTCCACATCCTCTCCAGCATTTATAATTTTCCTGCTTTGTCATCTAAGCCAATCTGACTGGTGAGATGTGGTACTTCAGAGTTGCTTTGATTTGTATTCCTCTAATTACTAGTGATTTAGAGCATTTTTTCATATGCTTATAGATATATTTAATTTCTTCCTCTGAGAACTGTCTGTTCATATCCTTTGACAATTGGGGAATGACTTGTATTCTTATAGATTTGACTCAGTTCTCTGTATATTTTAGAAATGAGGCCTTTATCAGAGACATTGGTTGTAAAAATTATTTTCCAATTTCCCACTTCCCTCTTAATCTTGGTTACATTGGTTTTGTTTGTACGGAAGCTTTTCAGTTTCATGTAATTAAAGTTACCCATTTTGCATGTTGTAATGCTCTCTAATTCTTGTTTGGTCATGAAATTTTCCCCTCTCCATAAATCTGACAGGTAAACTATTCCTTGCTTTCCCAGATTGCTTACAATATCATCCTTTATACATAGATCACACACCCATTTAGACTTAATTTTGGTATATGGTTTTAGATAGTGGTCTATGCCCAGTTTCTGCCATACTATATTCCAGTTTTCCCAGCAGTTTTTGTCAAATAGTGAGTTCTTATCTCCAAAACTGGGGTCTTTGGGTTTATCAAAGGGTAGATTATTATAGTCATTGACTCCTAAGTCTCGTGTACCCAATCTATTCCATTTATCCACTGCTCTATTCCTCAGCCAGTATCAAGTAGTTTTGATGACTGTTGCTTTTTAATACAGATTAAAATCTAGTATAGCTAGGCCACCTTACCTAGCGTTTCTTTTTATTAATACCCTTGATATTCTGAACCTTTTGTTCCTCCAAATGAATTTTGTTACTATTTTTTCTAGGTCTATAAAGTAATTTTTTGGTAAATTGATTGGTATGGCACTAAATATGTAATTTAATTTAGGTAAAATTGTCATTTTTTATTATGTTAGCTCAACCCAGCCATGAACAATAGATGTTTTTCCACTTAGTTCATTGTCTTACTAGAATGGATTGATGTACTTCCCATATATTGGAAGCCTGTGCTCTGGTTCCTTCCTATTGATTCTGTACTTGGGATACTTCTGGTGATACATGTGCTCTATTTTCATACTGAAAGGCATGAAAAAAGGCTTTTGATTGGTCCTTTGATCTCCACAATGGAAGAGGATGTTGTACTCAGCAATATTGACAACTAGCTAGGAAGTACCACACTGGAGCTTAAAAGGAGAGGCCAAAGTCTCTGTGTCTCTCTGTCTGTCTGTCTCTCTCTCTGTTTCTGTCTCTCCTCTTTCTCTTTCTCCATCTCTCCCTCCTTGAGTACACAACTTGGAACTCAGACAGCCTTATCTTCAGACTTCCATTAGTTGTGGGAAGAGAAGAGGGATGGAGAAATTAATTTCTGCCCCTTTTCTTTAGCAGCAGCTATTTGCACATGGCAACCAGAATCTGTCCTAGGTGGAAATGAAACTTGATGTCATTCCCTGCCTGCTCCTTCTCCTTTGTTTTTCTTTCCCTGAGCACAGGTAACTAAATGACTACCCTGAGATGGCTGGCTAGTCTTAGCCTCCTGAGGTACAAGTGGAATCTGTGCAGCTATTCCATGGCCTCTCAGGAGTCCTTCCTACCTCCAGGGAGAGGACTATTCCATGATTTAAAATTTGACAATGTATAAACAGCTGCTTTGTACCTCTGAATTTTGTACACTGAATAACTTTTTGGAAAGATTATCTATTAATCCCTATCAAGAAGACCCTAGATATGAGGCAAACCTAAGATTAAAGAGATTTGCCCTGGATTTATTTTACAGTGGTAAATGGGCATAAGGAATTTAACCCCTTCTCTTTGGTCTCAGGCCACCCTCCTTCTCAAATTGAAATTGAGCAGAGGCCCCTTGTAGATAAGTACCTCTTGGGCCACAGGTAGTATTACTGTAATTCCATATTGCTGTCCAGAATGATAGGACCAATTTACAGCTCCACCAACAGTTTACTATTATGCTTATATTCCCATAACCCCTCTAACACGAAGTATTCTTTTCTTTTGTTATGTTTGCTAATTTGCTGTGTGAGAGGTAAAACCTGAGTTGTTCTGAGTTGCATTTGTCTTAGTGAATCATGATCTGGAGCAATATTTTATATGATTGTTATTAGTTTGTATTTTTTGAGAACTCTTTGTTCATATCCCTTGCTTGTATTCACTGGGGAATATACCTTAGTCATTATTAGGAACTCTGTCTTAGCTCTCTGTATATCTTGGATATCAGTCTCTTATTAAGAGACAATCAGTTTCTTATCAAATAGAAAATTTGTTGTAAAATTTTCCCCCAAAATGACAGCTTCCCTTCTTATCCTAGTTGTACTATTTTTTCCAGGCAAAAGCTTTTCAATTTCCTGTAATTGAAATTATATATTTTGTCTTTTGTAATCACTTTGGTTCTTTGCATAACTGACTTTCTGGAGTAGTGATATGGCTTTTAAAATTCAGGTCATGTATTCATTTTGAGCTTATGGTAGAGACAGTTCTGCTATAATTCTTGTTTTGAAAACTCAAATTTGTTCTAACATGATTGATATGTTAGGGAACAGTTTGGAGCATAAATGAATTTTTCATTTGTGCAATTTCTTCATGGCAGGGGGATGGGGGTGGTTGGGATGCCAGCATTCAATGGGGCCTGTGAGAAGAGGAGATGTCTGAATCTCATGGGGAAAGTCCAGTGGCAGTCATCTTCCTTGACCCAGAATGCAGTGAGTGCTACTTGGAGGGGGTGGAGAGGGGAGCAAAAGGTAAGGGCCTGGAGAAGCTAGTAAGGAAGGGAAGACAGGGAAGTCTCTAATGTGCCCCCTCAGTCCATTGACCCCAGAACCAACATGACCTGGCTTCTTTAACTCCCACCACCCCAGAGATATCTGCCCAGGGAAAAGACCAGATGGAAATGACCACACTAGCATCTATGGAGGAGGTACCACTGCTGGGGTACCTCACAAAGGAGGCTGTGCCACTGGTCTGCAGTTCTTGGTGTTAGGGAGATCCCATCTACACCCCTTAAGGGACAGTGGTTGGAGTTGGTGACCCAGAACCCATATGTCCAGATTGCAGTGGGTTTGAATGGGACTGAGTTTGAAAGGCCACTCCAAAATTCAGAACTTTTTTCAGGGTAAAGTACCATACTTTTTGTATTTCTTCTTGTGTAGTAAGAGCTGTGGACAGGGGAGGCCTTGTCCATACTCTCCCCAGCCCTTCTCCCTTCCTCAGATATGGAAACGTAAGTGTAGGCTCAGTAGCAGTCTGAGGCTGAGGATGAAACAACTATTGTAATATTTATGTATTTCTTAACCATCTAACATGGATAAAACCATGCTACCATTTTCATCGGGTTCCTATCTTTTAAAAATTTGTTACTGGATGAAGTTTTTGAGTGTTGTGACCCTAACATTTATGTTCCCCATATATTCTGTAATTTTTATTTTGAGATTTTTTCATAGTACAAGGATTTTTAAGAACATGTATGTTGAGCTATGGACTGCTATATGGTGTAAGATCTTGGTCTAAACCCAATTTCTACCAAACTATTTTCCAGTTTTTCCCAATAGTTCTTGTCTAATAGAGAGTTCTTTTCCAAGTAATTTATATCCTTGGTTTTATTAAACATTGGGTTGTTGAGTTGCACTGTTTCTAACTCCTCTTTATTCCATTGATTTATTTTTCAAACCAATATTAAGTATTTGAATTATCACTAGTTTACTTAATAATTGGAGGTCTGAAAATATGGTTCCTAGTTAATTTTTATTTTTTTCCCATTATTTCCCTAAAGATTCTTGACCTTTTGCTCTTTCAAATGGATTTTGTTATAACTTCGTCTGGTTTTATAAAATATCCCCTTTGTATTTTGGTTGGCATAGCACTACATCTGTACTGTGGTAAAGGTAGTATCACAATTATTATTATGACCAAAGCGCTAAATATCCCTCTTGTTATTTGTCAATCTTTGTTTCTTTAATGATTATTTTGTTATTGTAGTTACAAAAATCTTGAATAAGTGTTGCTAGTTTGGGATAGAGTGTAGGTGACTGGAGAAAAAGAGGCACTTTGCTTTACTCCTGTATTTATTGGAAAAAGTTTTACTGTTTCCCCTTTAAGAATAATGTTGACTTTTGCTTTTAGATGTATACTTTTTATCATATAAATGAAGGTCCAGCTGGGCTTATGATGCTTATGCTAGTTTATGGATTATAGAATTTATGGGGTTTTTTTGTTTTTTGTTTTTTTGGAGGGCAATTGGGGTTAAGTAAATTGCCCAAGGTCACACGGCTAGGTTTTGTTTGTGTGGGTTAAGTGTCTGAGGCCAGATCTGAACTCAGGTCCTTCTGACTCCAGGGCCATCTAGCCACCCCTGAATTTATGGGTTAAAATAGGCTAATTCACTTTTTTAAAATAAGCTAATCAGGGCGGCTAGGTGGCGCAGTGAATAGAGCGCTGGCCCTGGAATAATAATAATTAAAATTTAAAAATAAGTTAATAATTATATATAATATTTTTATTTATTCATTTTTTCCAAATACTTAGTTACTCAAATATTTCATCTTTACCCCATCTCATAGCAAACTAAATGTAAGACAGGTTTTGTTCTTCCCATTTCACAGATGAGGAAAGTGAAGGTCAGAAAATTTGAGTGATTTGTCTAAGATCACAAAACTAGTAGAAGATCCCAAACTAAAACCATAGAACATTAGATCTTGGAGGGACATTATGGATCACTGAGCTCAATCCCCTTACTCAAATTACTCAAAGTTGCACAGTTAGTTAGTGGCAGAATCAATATTATAACCAGGGTCTCCTGACTTTCCAGTTCAGGGCTATTTCCACTATTGTTGTTTAGTTATTTTTCAGTCATATCAAACTCTTTAGGACCTTATTTGGGGTTTTCTTGGCAAAGAGACTGGAGTGATTTGTCAATTCCTTCTCCAGCTAATTTTACAGATGAGAAAACTGAGGCAAACAGGGTTAAGTAAGGGGCAGCTAGGTGGCACAGTGAATAGAATACTGGCTCTGGAGTCAGGTGGATCTGAGTTCAAATTTGGCCTCAGACACTTAACACTAGCCATGTGACCTTGGGCAAGTTACTTAACTCCAACAGCCCCTCCAAAAAGCAAAAAAAAACCAAAAACCAAACAAAAAACCAAAAAGACAAAAAAAAAAAAAACCAAACCCCAAAGAAACAGAAAAACAGGGTTAAGTGTCTTGTTAAGGGTCACACAGCTAATAATTGTGTGAGGCTGGATTTGAACTCAGGAAGTCTTCCTTATTTCAGACCAGGCACTCTTACACTGTGGCACCACCTAGCTGCTCCATTACATATTTCTGCTGGATCTCAGCACTCTGACCTCTTGACTCACTGACACTGTGCTTTCCCTAGGGGATAGGCAATGGTTTGCTGATAAAGGTTTAAGACCTAATTCTCCAAAAAACACATTTTAAGTTGAATCGAGGTTATTAAAATATTCTCTATTACTTTCTTAAGTTTGTACAGTTAATGAAACAATAAATCAAACCTTCCTTTGTAGCTGATTCTGAAGTGTAGATGCTTACACTGAAAATTTGACATTCAGCTTTCCTTTAGTACAAAGTGGCCCCAGCATAGTCCTTGGATAGGGAAGGCAAATGGACCTGTG
Source organism: Gymnobelideus leadbeateri (assembly GCA_011680675.1). Lineage (NCBI taxonomy): Eukaryota > Metazoa > Chordata > Mammalia > Diprotodontia > Petauridae > Gymnobelideus > Gymnobelideus leadbeateri. The sequence continues at coordinate 9,948 of WOXC01009621.1, read as the reverse complement.
ATTTCATTGGAAAGGGAACTCCTAGAGAAGAAAATTAATTCTAGCAATGGAAGTTGGCACCTTCTTTACAACTTACGAGTCTTAGAGAAGTCATTGAAGGGAAAGGAAAGGGAAGGGAATAAGCATTTATTAAGCACCTACTTACTATGTACCCAACATTGATCTAAGTGCTTTAGAAATATTATGTCACTGATCCTGCAACCCAGTGAAGTAGGTGTTATTATTACTCCATTTTAGAATTAAGGAAACTGAGGCAAAAGGAAATGCTAAGTGATTCAGTCAGAGTTACACAGCTAGTAATTGTCTGAGGCTAGATTTGAACTCAGATCTCAGTTTCAGTTTTAGTCTCAGAAGTCTAACTGCTAAGCTACCTGAAAGGTTAAGTGACTTACCTACTTTCACAGTTAGTACGTGAATGTTTCTGAAGTGCTAAGACAGATGACCTTTGAAAGCTCCATTGCAAGTTCATAGCAAGACTTCTTTCAAAAAAGGCTGTCAGGCATTAGACATTCTGCCCAGACCTTGATCCTTAAGAGGTTGATTAGCCTGCATGGCAATTTAAAGTGCATGCTGGCCTTTTGTCAAGGCTCCCAAACCCACTTCTGGGGAAATATTATTTAAACCAGTATCAAAGAGAAGAGATTTTCAGATAAACTTTATATTCTTATTTAGGCGGTTGTACCTGACCTGGGTGCCTTCTGTGGGCAGAAACCTGGAAAGCCACACTTATGTATTCATGCTTAATATATGTGTACATGCCTTTGTTGAGGGTTTATCTTCCTGTAGCAGGTGTAATTCCCCCATCCCCCCAACTCTCCTAAATATTTTCTCTCCCATACACAGTTTGGGATTCCAGGGGTCAGCTGATTACTCTTTCCCTAAGTGTCCTAGAGGCAACTCTAAGAAGTTGGGGATTCTAGAATGATCACTCACAAGCCTCCATCCTGTATGCTTCTCCTGAAATTGATTAATCATTGATATTTTCCCCAGGGTCTATTTACTAATTGATATCAATTAGTTTTTACCTAAGAATTTTTACTGAGAGGGTATAGCAAGGGAGCTACAAAAGTGTCCCCCCAAGTTAGGAGTACACTCTCTCCTCAGCTCTCACTTCGTCCTTGGAAAGAGACCCTAAAGTACTTGGTATAAAACATTCCCTCCCAAACTTCAGTGGTACTTCATAGTCACAGCTCATTTCTCAGTATAGCCTAGCTGATGGACACATCACCCCCTTGCTTGCATTGCTGGGCTGGCCCAAGCAAGTCCTCATCAGGTCTGGCTTCTCCCTTTACAACTATCAAGGCTATCAGCAGCCTTTGCCATCAGTTCCACTCACTGGACCTCTCATGGCTCTTCTGACCTTTTGATGCTCACAAGACTTGGCTTGTTCAGGCTCCAGATACTCCATTACCTAGAATCAGAAAATAACAGATACCAAAAAAACAGACACAACTATGCTTACAAACACATGGCAGCTAGGTCAGGGGAAATGGCCAGCCACCCTTCACCTCACCTAGTGGCTCTCAGAAGTTCAAAAGTCACTATGGGGGCGGGGGGGTGGCTAGGTGGTGCAGTGATTAGAGCACCGGCCCTGGAGTCAGGCAGACCTGAGTTCAAATCCAGCCTCAGACACTTAACATTTACTAACTGTGCAACCAGGCAAGTCACTTAACCCCAGTTGCCTTGCCTTCCCCACTCCAAAAAAGCAAAAAAAACCCCCAAAAACCACTATCGAAGATGGTGAGAGAATGTCCACTGGAATCATTTGTAGGGCCTACTCAATTGCTAACTGAAAGATGTCTCTTTACGGTGCAATATACCAACAGGAAACAGTCAGAAAAGACTTGTACCTGTTCTGAAGTGGAGGATAGAGGGTGGGCAGGGCCCCTTCACTGCATTGTGCAAAAGAGCAGGCTCACCAAAGTTCTATTAGTTGGACTGGTAGCAAGCAGAGAGTGTGGCATATCTCTATAAAATCCATCAGAAAGTGGCTATCTGCTCATGCTCTAAGGACTGGGTCTAAACTATGTGTATAAATATAAAAATATAACAAGTATAATAAAAATGATATATTAAAGTATATGTATATATATATATAATGCATGTGTATATTACATATTCTATTAGTATTGTTGTATGGTTTCTTTAGTATTAAGGGAATTTGAAGATCTTCCCTGCCCTTAATAGGTCCATGTGATCTGCTTTGAGCTTTGGCCCAACCCACAGCTTGAGTCACATTGAGTTTATGGTGGGAGGAACTTGCCCAATGGGTGGAGTAGGAAGGCAAAGCTGGGAGACAGTGAGGCAGAGCTGAGGCAGAGCAGCTAGTGTGAATGAGAGAGGGAGGAATTTTTCTAGGGAAGCTTGTTTGTGGGGACGCCTAATGGAAGGAAGGCTTGGAAATGGTGGTCCTCCCAGGATTGTTTGTTACCATGGTGGAATTGACTTTCTGGTATCTGAATAAATATTTTGGTATTGCCTTTGAGAAGGAGAGTTATTTATATTCTGTGAATCTACCCTGGAAATACGCTTGCATATTCATAGTGGCTGCTATGGGTATCACATTAGCGATATAATTCCATAGCAGTACATGCTACAGTCTCTGAGGAATTAAAAAATGAAGAGTACACAGAGTGTGCTGGTGAGTGTGAGGCTCCAGTATGGTGAAATACCTTCCCAAAGAAGACAAGATTTCAGCTCATCATTCGGTGTCCAGAAACTCAGACCACCACCCTTACAGAAAAGAACCAAAGATACAGGCTTCTCCCAGGTCAAAAGAAGACATAAGGCTTTTTTTTTTTTCGGATCTGTTCTTTTATTTTTTTTCCATTCTCATTAATGAGATTTCTTTCTTTTTTTTAGTATTAATAATAGTTTATATATATGTATATATCTATCTATCTATGTATATCTATATCTATATCTATCTATGTATATATATATATATATATAAACATTTTATTTTAAAACTTTGAATTCCAGATTCATTCCCTTCCTCCCTTGTCACTCACCCTTACTGGGAAGATAAGCAATTCAGTATAGGTTGTACATGTGTAGCTATGCAAGACATTACCATAATAGATATATTGTAGAAGACTGACTATATTTCCCTCCCTCCTATCTCACCTCCCACTTGTTATATTCTCTACTTTGACCCTGTCCCTTTTCAAAAGTGTGTGCTTCCAACTTCCCTCCCAACCCAGCCTGCCCTTCCTTCCAGCATCCCCCCTCTCATCCCCTTCCCCTCTATTCTCTTGTAGGGTGAGATACCCTATTTAGTGTGCATGTCATTCCCTCCCTGAGCCAAATTCAATGAGAATAAGGTTGACCCATTCCCTTTTGTTTTCCTCCCTCTTCCCCTCCATTGTAACCATTTTCCCTTGCCTCTTTTATATGAGATAGTTTGCCCAATTTTGTCTCTCCCCATCTCCTCTCATTATATTCCTCTCTCACCTCTTAATTTCACCTTTTAAGTATCAGCCCTTTCTATCAAATTGGTCCTGTGCCCTCTATCTATGTATACCTGTAAACATATATACACACATTCACATATGTATTCATACACCCTCCTATATAGACATTATATATATTTCTATTCCCTTCAAATATTTTCATACTGAGTAAAGTTTCATCAGTTATAATTATTATTTTCCATGTAGGAATGTAAATAGTTCAACATTGATAAGTTCCTTTTGATTTCTTTTCCCTGTTTACCTTCTCCTGCTTCTCTTGCTTCTTGTATCTGAATGTCAAATTTTCTATTCAACTCTGGTTTTCTCTTCAAGAATACTTGAAAGTCCTCTATTCCACTGAATGACCATATTTTCCCCTGAAACATAATACTCAGTTTTGCTGGGTAGGTGATTTTTGGTTTTAATCCTAGCTCCTTTGACCTCCAGAATATCATATTCCAAGCCCTTTGGTCCTTCAGTATAGAAGCTGCCAGATCCTGTGTTATCCTGATTGTGTTTCCACAATATTCAAATTGTTTCTTCCTGGCTGCTTGTAATATTCTCTCCTTGATCTGGGAATTTTGGAACCTGGCTATAATATTCCTAGGAGTTTTCTTTTTGGGTTCTTTTTCAGGAGGTGATCAGTGAATCTTTCAACCTCTATTTTGCCCTCTGGTTCTAAAACATCAGGGCAGTTTTCCTTGAGAATTTCTTGGAGGATGATTTTTAGGTTCTCTCTTTGATCATGGCTTTCAGGTAGTCCAATAATTTTTAAATTGTCTCTCCTGGATCTATTTTCCAGGTCAGTGGTTTTGCCCATGAGATATTTCACATTGTTTTCTATTCTTTCATTTGTTTGGATCTGTTTAACAGTATCTTGATTTCTCATAAAGTCACTAGCTTCCATTTGCTCCAATCTAATTCTGAAGTAATGATTCTTCTCAGTGAGCTTTTGAGATTCTTTTTCCATCTGGCAAATTCGGCTTTTTAAGGCATTCTTCTCCTCATTGCCTTTTTGAGCCTCTTTTGCCATTTGAGTTAGTCTATTTTTTAAGGTGTTATTTTCTTCAGTCAGGTTGTTGACTCTCATTTCATAATTTTCTTGCTTTGTTCTCATTTCTCTTCCCAATTTTCCTCCACTTCTCTTATTTGCTTCTTAAGGTCCTCTATGGCCTGTAACTACCTCTTATTTTCTTTTGAAGGTTTTGGTGCAGGAGTTCTGACTTCACTGTCTTCCTCCTATTCCATGCTTTGATTCTTTTTTGTCCCCAAAATAGGAGTGTAAAGTTTGGTTTCTCTTTTATTTTTCTTCCTTTGCCTGCTCATGTTGCCACTCAATCACTTGACCCCTGGGCTTTCTGCCACAGTAGGACTCTGCCACCAGACAGGGGAGCTTTGTCCCAAATGTTGGTTTTTCTTAGCTGCCGAAGGTATTATTTGGGTACCCTTTCTGAAGTCTCTACGTGCTCTGGCAAGCTGTTTGCACACCCCAGGATCTCCACCCTAGACTGAAATCCAGATCCAAGCAGGTTAAAGGAAGAGCAATTACTCATCAGACTGGTTGCTTGGTCCCCCTACATTCTGCAGGCCAGGAGCTGAAGCTGCCACGTAGGGGTGGCTGCATAACTGCAGTGCCTCAGCGGCTTCTCTCCCGAGGGGCAAAGGCTGACTGCACTCTCAACTACTGGATCCCAAAGTCCATGCTGCATTGACCTATCACTTTGTCCTTAGCATCTATGCGTTGATAATTTGGGAAATGGCCACAGCTCCTGGTGATCTGAAGTCCTTCCAGCTGGTAGTTGGTCAGGCCTGCCCTGGGGCTAAGACCTCTGGCTCTCACAGGGCTGGGCTTGGCTCCCAGAGTGCTGGTTGGCTGATTCCTGCTGGCCTGCCAGGCTGTCCTCAGTGGGAGGTTAGCTTCTCTGTGTCATTTTGTGGGTTCTGTAGCTCCAAAGTTTGTTCAGAGTCCCTTTTACATGAATTGGGGGAGGTGGAAGCAGGAGCCCCATGGAAGTTCTGTTTCTTCTCTGCTATCTTGACTCAGCCCCCCCACAAAAGTTTTTTTTGACAGGATTGTATCCTTCCTTCTATTGTACACTATACCATACCCTAAATTTAGACTTTATTTTTGCCTTCCTTTGTATCTCCTGCACTTAGCATAGTGCCTAGCACATAGTAAGAGCTTAATAAATGTTTGTTAACTGACTGACTGAGAGAATATAAAGCAAAAAGGTCCCACTTGGGATAGAGTTTAAGAATAAAACAACAATAACAACAGTAATAACTAGTATGATAATAATAGCTCTTTAAGATTTAAAAAGTGCTTTACAGTCATTCTCATTTTATCCTTGCAACATCCCTAGGAGGTCAGTGTTATTATTACCCTCATTTTTCATATGAAAATACTGAGGTAGAAAGAAGCTGACTTGGCCAGGGTCACATGGTTCACAAAGGACTGAAGTAAAATTTGAATTGAGATCCTTCTGACTCTAAGTCCAGTAAGGTAACCACTATATTATCTAAATCTCCTCAAAATAGCTGGTGAAGGCTATGCTCGTCTCAGGAATGATAATATATGTAACTTCATTTGCAAGGTTTGATGGGAGATGTATCTGGTTCAGGAAATCTTCTAATAGAAGGCAGGGTTAGCAGCAGCCCCAGTGCTTCAGTTGTTCACAGCTAGTGGGCTAACTACAGCAATATCAAAGCCCATCAATCTCATTCTCAGCAGTAGCACCAAAATGTTCCAGGCTGAAAAGGGAGGACCCCTCCCCCGCCACCTTCAATGCTGAAATTTTCAGTCCTCACCTCATTTGAGACATTTCTACCCCTGTAGTTCCGTTTCTTTAACTAGTTAGGGGATAATCATAGTACCTTCTCTTCAGGGGTCTTCTAGTAAATGTTTAACCATGGGGATCTCAAGAAAAAAAATGTATGCACACACTTAAGTTTAATCAACATTATTAATACCTTCTTTAGTCTAGACAATCCACAAAACAATAAATCAAGCCTTGATTTGTAGTGCTGATTTTTTTCACATTTATTTTATTTTTAATTTCTAGAATAAAACAAGAATTTCCATAACATAGTATAATAAAAAAGTAATTGCATATGAAACTGGAAATTGGTTATATTCAACTTGCTATTCCTTTTAAATATATAATAAAGGTATCATGAAAATTTCTTTTTTTTTCTTTCCTTTCCCCTTACTCCACTCTATAGATGGCTACCATTAGACATAAAAATGTATATAAATGTAAAACCTATACATATTTTTACTTAACTATTCTATATGTTATCCTATTATTCTAAATAATATTCTATATTCTTTATATTATAATATTCTATACATATTTCTATTTTATCAATTCTTTCTTTGGATGTAGGTAGCATCATTTGTCATATGTTCTTTATAGTTAATTTTGGTATTTATAATAGCAAAAATGACTTATTCACTCAAAGTTGTTCTTAAAACAATATTGCTATTACAGTATAAAATACAGTAATTCCTTGGTTCTGCTCATTTCACTTTTCCTTATTTTGTGCAAATCTTTCCATGTTTTTCTAAGATCATTCTAATTATTTCTTACAGCACAGTAGTATTCCATCACAATCATATACCACAACTTGTGGTATATTGTACAATCATTCCCCAGTTGTTCAGTCATTCCCCAGTTGATGAGCATCCCTGAAATGTCCAGTTCTTTGCCTCCACAAAGAGTGTTGCTATAAACATTTTAGAACATATAGGTGTTTTTTTCCTTTTTCCCTACTCTGATTTTTTTTTTAAACAAATACTTTATTAACTTCTGTTTTACATCATTCATTTCCGCCAGATATTGAGTTACAATCATTTTCCCCCCATTATTCCCCTACCCAACCTCCCAGAATAGCAGTCCCACAGGATATCGCTTCCTCCAATCTGCTCTCTCCCATACCTTCTCCCATACCCCCATCGACTTTTCCATTAGAGGAAGATGAATCTTTGTGTCCCAATGCCTGCACATCTTATCTCCCAATTATAGGCAAAAGAGTATTAATAATAGTATTTATATATATATTTGAAACATTTAATGTTACGACCTCGAATTTCAGATCCATTTCCTTCCTCCCTTGTCACCCAATCCTTCTTGGGATATAAGTAATTCAGTATATGTTGTACATGTCTAGCTATGCAAAACATTATCATAGTAGATATATTGTACAAGGCTGCTTATAATTCCCTCCCACTCATCCCACCCCCCACCTGGTCCATTCCCTACATGATCCTGTCCCTCTTCTATAGTGGGTACTTCCAACCTCCCCTCACCCCAAGGATGCCCTCCCATCCATCATCCCTCCTCTCATCCCCCTTCCCCCTATCCTGCTGCAGGTTGAGATATCCCATTTAGTATGTATGTCATTTTCTACCTGAACCAAATTCAATGTGAATGTGGTTTTGCCTTTTTAGCCTTCCTTATTCTCCCCCTCCTTTGCACCCACTTCCCCTACATGAGATAGTTTACCCTACCATGTCTCTCCCCATCTCCTCTTGCCACTTTCCTCTCTCACCTCATAATTTCATCCCTTGAGTACTCTCCCTTCCCAACAATATCAACCTATGCACTCTATCCATATATAACTGTAACCATATACACACACATTCACATATGTATTCGTATGACCACACCCTCTTCTTCCATTATTTTCATAGTGGGAAAGATATCATCAGTCACAGATATTGCTTTTCCATATAGGAATGTAAATAGTTCAACTTTGATAAGTTCCTTTTGATTTCTTTTCCCTAATTACCTTCTCAGGCATCTCTTACTTCTTGCGTCTGGATGTCAAATTTTCTGTTCAACTCTGGTTTTTTCCTCAAGAATGCTTGAAAGTCCTCTATTCCACTGAATGACCATATTTTCCCCTGAAACAAAATACTCAGTTTTGCTGGGTAGGTGACCCTTGGGTTCATTCCCAGTTCTTTTGCCCTCTGGAATATCATATTCCATGCCCTTCGATCCCTCAGTGTAGAAGCTGCCAGGTCCTGGGCTATTCTGATTGTGTTTCCACAATATTGAAATTGTTTCTTCCTGGCTGCTTGTAGTATTTTCTCCTTGATCTGGGGATTCTGGAACCTGGCTATAATATTCCTGGGAGTTTTCTTTTTGGGATCTTTTTCAGGAGGTGATCGGTGGATTCTTTCAACCTCTATTTTGCCCTCTGGATCTAAAACATCAGGGCAGTTTTCCTTGAGAATTTCTTGAAGGGTGATTTCTAGGTTCTTTCTTTGATCATGGCTTTCAGGTAGTCCAATAATTTTTAAATTGTCTCTCCTGGATCTATTTTCCAGGTCAGTGGTTTTTCCCATGAGATATTTCACATTGCTTCTAATCTTTCATTTGTTTGGATCTGCTTAACAGCATCTTGATTTCTCATAAAGTCATTAGCTTCCATTTGCTCCAGTCTAACTCTGAAGGAATGAATCTCCTCAGTGAACTTTTGAGATTCTTTTTCCATCTGGCAAATTCGACTTTTTAAGGCTTCTTCTCCTCAATGCCCTTTTGGGCCTCCTTTGCCATCTGAGCTAGTCCTATTTTTTAAGGTGTTGTTTCCTCAGTCAGGCTGTTGACCCTCATTTCATACTTTCCTTCTCATTTCTCTTTCTAATTTTTCCTCCACTTCTCTTATTTGATTTTAAAGTCCTCCTTAAGGTCCTCCTATGGCCTGCAACCCCTCATGTTTTCCCCTGGGACTTTTGGAGCAGGACTTCTGACCCTCACAGTCCTTCTGCTCCATGCCCCCAAAATAGAGTCTAGGGTTGCATTTTTCCTGTTTCCTTTACTTGGCATGTTGCCATAATTAGACTTTTAGAGCTTGTTGCCCACTATGGCTTTAAGGCCAGATAGAGGAATTTTCGTCCCAAACATTGGGGGCAACTTCCGTTTCTGGCAAGCTGTAAACCCACCCACAACTTCCACCCTAGATCACAATCCAGATCCAGGGAGGTTAAAGCAAGAGCGATTACCCCCCAAGACTGATCGCTGGATCCCCACATGTAGGCTGGGAGCCGGAAATGCCTATGAAAACTACAAAATGGCGTGTCTCCTCAGCAGCTTCTAGCCCCCAGGGGAGGGAGCTGACGCATTCCCCAAATACAGGTCCCAAAGTCCATAGGACACTAACCTCTTACTTTGTCCTAGGCAAGTCTATGTTGATAATTCTGGAGTCGCCACAGCTCCTGGTGTTCTGGGGTTCCTCCAGCGACTGCTGGCCCTGCCGCCCTGGCGCTAAAACCTCGCTCATGCAGACCTGGGCTCGGCTCGGCTCAGCTTGGCTCCTGCGCTCTGCACGCTGCACGCTGCCAGGTCCCAGACCACTGCGCTGGTCCTTCCTGCAGGGCTGCTGGGCTGTCCTCAGCGGGAGTTTAGCTTCTCTGTGTCGTTCTGTGGGTGCTTGGGCTCCAGAAGTTGTTCAGAGTCCCCTTTTACATAGTTTGGGGGGAATCTGGGGGCAG
>WOXC01009620.1:0-163143 GCA_011680675.1 Gymnobelideus leadbeateri | reverse complement strand
GGGGGGAGCCCTTAGCACTTGGAGCAAAGAGCAAAGCTGGGGGGAGCCCTTAGCACTTGGAGCAAAGAGCAAAGCTGGGGTGGGGAGCCCTTAGCACTTGGAGCAAGGAGCAAAGCTGGGGGGGGAGCCCTTAGCACTTGGAGCAAGAAGCAAAAGCTGGGGGGAGGGGGAAGCCCCTAGCACTTGGAGCAAAGAGCAAAGCTGGGGAGCCCTTAGCACTTGAAGCAAAGAGCAAAGCTGGGAGCCCTAGCACTTGGAGCAAAGAGCAAAGCTGGGGGAGCCCTTAGCACTTGGAGCAAGGAGCAAAGCTGGGGGAGCCCTTAGCACTTGGAGCAAAGAGCAAAGCTGGGGGGAGCCCTTAGCACTTGGAGCAAAGAGCAAAGCTGGGGTGGGGAGCCCTTAGCACTTGGAGCAAGGAGCAAAGCTGGGGGGAGCCCTCAGCACTTGGAGCAAGAAGCAAAAGCGGGGGGGGGGGGGGCCTAGCACTTGAAGCAAGGAGCAAAGCTGGGGGAGAGGGGCAGCTTAGCACTTGGGAACAAGGAGCAAAGCTGGGGTAGAATTGCTCATGGCACAAAAAACAAGAGAACAAGAAAGAGGGAGGGAGGTGGTTGGCTGAAAGGGACAAGGAGCTAAAGTAGAGAATCAAGGGCATAACTTCACAGACCATTCAACCCAACCCCTTCCATTTTACAGACGACAAAACTGAAGTCAGGAGAAGAGTCATGCTTTGCCAAAGATCACCTCTCAATCACATGGTGGCGCAGAGACCTGAACAGCCAACTTCGGCTCTCTGACTCCAGCCCGGAGCTCTCTCACTTCCCTTGCAAAGGTAGCTACATGCCCATTCTTCATCAGGTCAAAGGGTTGGAGTTCCTCTACCCTCCTGGGGACCAAAGCACACCAAAGTGCCAGCCACGAGGTGAACACTCCCTGTTGTGACAGAAGAATCTAGCTCTTCTCTCACTTATCCTGTACATAAAAACAGCACAGCCCCTTAAAGCTGGGAGCTGCTTGAAGCACAGGGGACCCAAAACATCAGTTCAAAGGCTGCGAATGCTGATGCAGCCAGACAACAGCAAGTCTGCTGGGCACGCACTACAAGGACGTACTCAGCGTCTCTATCCAGCCTCATAGAAATGGGGCTGATTTTCCCGAGGCCTCCCCCGGGAGAATCAGAAACCAGGAAGATTCCAGCAATGAGCCCCTGGGGTAAAATTGTCCTTTCAAATGCCAGTGAATGAGTCGACACCTAAGGGTAGACCAGCTGGCCTGCTAGAGGTCTGGACAGTCATGTCCTTTGGGAAGTATTGAATTCTTTTGTACATTAGGCTGAAGGTAATAGGGCACCAGCAACACTGAGAAGCTTTAGGCATGAAGACATTTCACTGGATGAAAAACTGGAGCCCTGGTGGGAGAAGTCTGGGCCCCGAGAGAAAAGCGACTGGATGTGTACAAATATAGCCTTTTAACTCACAAAACATGTTAACACAAGGAATCAGCAGAAATCTAATCTTTTGCTCTGGGACAAATCTGACTAGAAGCTGAAAGGCAATAGGTTTTGGCGGCAGGAAATACTCTTCTACTAGTCCAAATCAGTCCAATAAATAATTTACAGTTATATACAAAGCTGAGGCTTGGGCCATAAGGGTAACATTGAACCTCAAAGCCCAAGCAAAGGGAAGGGGACAGTGGACAAACGAGGAAAATTAGGGTCTCTTTGAGGAATTCCAACCACTTGGTTGGATCCTGATATAAGCTGCAGCTTGAGAGAAAGTGTCCACCCAGCTGGGAGGGACAAAATGTTCAGCACAGGGAAAAGGGTGGGCAACCGAGGAGGGGTCCTGGTTTTCTCATGGTCCCTTTCAGTACCATCCTCCAATTCACACTGGGGCAGGCAGAGGCCCAACACCCACTGAAGGGGCAAGTCTTCTAACCCATGGGCTCATTTTGAGTCTGAAGAGATGCCCCCCCGCAAGAGCAGGCTGAGGTCTTCAGGTGCACCCCTCCTCCACATTCTGGCCTCATGGGCACAGTTCTTTCCACCCCAGCTCTCCATCATGCAGGGAAGAGCTCTGGGGGGTTCTCTCCATAGCAATATTTTGCGATGGGATCTCTGTAGGTGTTCTCATGTTGCACACTCTGTGAGGGAAGAGAAAGAGAAGAGACCCATGAAGGAGTGAGAGAGATATGGGGGAAAGGGGGTAGAGGGAGACAAGGGGAGAGAGAGGAAGAGAGGGGGAGAGAGAGGAAGAGAGGGGGAGAGACAGAGAGAGAGGGGGGAGGGGGATAGAGAGAAAGAGAGAGAGAGGGAAAGAGACATAGAGGAGAGAGAGAGGAGAGTGGGAGGGAGGGAGGGAGGGAGAGAGGGAGAGAGAGAGACAGAGACAGACAGAGACAGAGGAGAGAGGGGGGAGAGAGGGGGAGGGAGAGGGGGAGAGAGAGAGCACACTAAACTTCACAAGACTTTCCAACTTGGAAGAAGGAAAGAGACGACTGTGGACATCTTAATCAAAAACTCACTGCACATTCTAGCTGCTTCTTATTCCAATTCAGCCATTAATTCAACAACAATGTACTGAGTAGCTGCTGCATACAAGGCACTGTGCCAGTCCAGAAACAATCCCTAACCTCAAGAAGCCCACATTATAATGAGGGAAATATGACATACAGGGTAATGGTGGCCAGTGGGGTGGGGGACTCTGTTGGGATAGGAAGTAGAGACAAAAGAGAGCGAATGGATATATTCTTTAATCAATAAGCAGCAGAACTGATGTTTTTTCCTTGCTTTCTTTTTAAAAATTTTTATGATTTATTTTTAATACATTTAGAAAAATATTTGAGTTCAAATTCTCTCCCACTGAGAAGGCAAGAAATGTGACATCAATTATTACTGGTGAAATCATACAAAACATGGTTCATATTAGCCATGTTCCAAAATTTTTAAAAAGCAAGAAAAATGGGGGGCAGCTAGGTGGTACAGTGAATAGAGCACTGGTCCTGAAGCCAGGAGGACCTGAGTTCAGGTCCAGCCTCAGACACTTAACACTTACTAGCTGTGGGACCTTGGGTAAGTCACTTAACCCCAATTGCCCTGCTTTCCCCCCTCCAAAAAAGCAAAAAATAAAGCAAGAAAATAAAGAAAGTGAAGAAATTACGCTTTGGTCCTCACATAGGCTCCCATCAATGGTCTTTTTAGATAACTTTTTTTTTTCTTGTCTTGGAACTTTATTAAGCTAAGTCTTTCACAGTTGATCACTGTACAATATTTCTGTTACTATGTACAATGTTCTCCTGGTTTTGACCACTTTACTTTGTATTAGTTCATTTAAGTCTTCCAAAGTTTTTCTGAAATCCTCCTGCTCATCATTTCTTATAGTACAATAGTATTCCATCCAATAGTATGCCATAACTTGTTCAGCCATTTCCTATTAGATAGCCATCCTCTCAATTTCCAATTCTTTGCTGCCACAAAAAGAGCTGCTCTAAATTCTTCTGTACACATACATCCTTTTCCTTTTTCTTTGATCTCTTTGGGATACAGACCTAGCAGTGATATTGCTGGGTCAATTGGTATGCACAGCTTTATAGATCTCTGGGCATAGTTCCAAATTGTTTTTCAGAATGGCTAGACCAGTTTACACCACCACCACGGATGTGTTATTGTCCCAATTTTTCCACATCTCCTCCAATATTTGTCATTTTCCTTTTCTATCATATTAGCTAATCTGATAGTTGTGAGATGGTACCTCAATTATTTAAATTTGCCTTTCTCTAATCACTAGTGATTTAGAGCATTTAAAAAATATGACTATGGATAGCTTTGATCTGAAAACTGGGGTTTCACTTTCTTTGACCATTTCCAAATTGGGGAATGACTCATATTTTTATAAATTTGACTGAATTTCCTACATATTTGAGAAATGAGGTCTTTATCAAAGAGACATGCTGTACAATCCCATCCTGTCCCCTTATTTCCTGCTTTCTGTCTAATCTTGGCTGCACTGGTTTTGTTTAGGTAAAAGCTCTTCAATTTAAACAAAATTACGCATCTTATTTCCCGTGATCCTCTCTATTCCATTTGATCAAAACTCCTCATCCAAAGGTGTGACAGGCAAAAATTTCCGTGCTCCTGTAATTTGCTTGTATCACCTTTTATGTCTAAACCATGCACCCATTTGGACCTTATCTTGGTATACCTTGTGAAATGTTGGTCTATACTTAAGATTCTATGAAACTGCTTTTCAGTTTTCACAGCAATTTTTGCTAAATAGTGCTAAACAGCTTTGACCCCAAAGCCTAGAATGGGTGTTATACTTTGTCAGAAGTTTGTTTGTTTGCTTCTATTGAAATCATCATATGATTTTTGTGGTTTTTGTTATCACTATGGCCAATTATGTTGATAATACTAAATACTAAACCAGTCCTCCACTCCTAGGATAGTGCTGTAATTTCCTTGCTGGGATTTTATTATAAATTTTTACATCAATTCATAAAGAAAACTGACCTATAGTTTCCTTTCTCTCTTTCTCCTCTTCCTAGTTAAGGCATCATCATCATATCTGTGTCATAAAACAAATTTGGTAGGACTCCTTTGCCTATTTTTCCAAATGTAGTATTGGAATTAATTGTTCTTTAAATGTTTAGCAGAATTCCCTTGTGAATCCATATGGTACTGGGGCCATTTCCTTAGGGAGCTCATTTATGGCTTGTTCATTTTCTTCTTCTAAGATGGGAGTTATTTAAGTATTCTATTTCCTCTTCTGGCAATTTATATTTTTGTAAATATTCATTTCGCTCAGATTATTAGGTTTATTGGTATATAATTGGGCAAAATAGCTTCTAATAATTGCTCTAATTTCATTTTCATTGGTGGTGAATTTACCCTTTTCATTTTTGATACTGGTTAAATGGGTTTTCTTCTTTCTTGTTTTAAATCAAATCAGCCAACAATTTATCTATTTTTAATCTATTTTATTATTGTTGTTTCAAAATAAAACCAGGTCCTAGTTTTATCCATTCGATGACTTTATTTTCAATTTCATTAATTTTTCCTTTAATTTTAAAGATTTCTAATTTGATGTTTAGTTGAGGGCTTTTAATTTGTTCTTTTTCTAGTCTTTTTAGTTGAGTGTTCCAATTCACTGATCTGTTCTTTCTCTATTTTATTGGTCTAAGTGTTATGGTTGAGTCATTTTTCAGTTGTGTCTGACTTCCCATTTGGGGGTCTTCTTGACAGAGAAGTGGTTTGCCATTTCCTTCTACATCTCATTTTATAGATGAGAAACTGAAGCAAACAAAGTTAACTGACTTTCCTGGCACACATGGCTAGTAAGTATCTAAGGGCTGGATTTGAACTCAGGAAGATAAGTCTTCTTGACTTCAGATCCAGAGCTCTATCCACGGTGCCACTTACCTGTCCTAATTATTTTAGATCATTTAGTTTCCAATTAGCTTTTAATCCATGCACCTGAGGCCCTTTATCAAATTTTTATTGCATTATGGTCTGAAAAGGATGCATTCAATATTTTTGCTTTTGTTTGTGAGGTCTTTATGCCCTAATACACAGTCAATTTTTGTGAAAGTACCATGTCCATCTGCAAAAAATGCTATGTTCCCTTCTATTATCATTCAACTTTTCTGCACGTGTCTATCATATCTAACTTTTCTAAAATTCTATTCATCTCCTTAACTTCTTTCTTATGTATTTTATGGTTAGATTTGTCTAGTTCTGAGAGGGGAAAGCTGAGGTGCCTCACTAGTACAGTTTTACTATTTCCTCCTTTAAATTATTTAACTTTTACTTTAAGAATCTAGAAGCTCTGCCATTTGGTGCCTATGCTTAGTATTGATATTATTTCACTGTCTGTTACCTTTTAGCAAAATAGCTATTCTGCTTATGTCTTTTAATGAGGCCTGTTTTTGCTTTTGCTTTGTCCGATATCATGGTTGTTACCTGCAACTTTTCAGCTGAAACATAACAGATTCTGTTCTAGCTCCTTATTTTAACTCTACATGTGTCTTTCTGCTTCAAGTGTGTTTCTTACAGACAACATACTGTTGAGTCCTGGTTTCTAATCCATTCTGCTCTCTGTTTCTGTTTTATGGGTGAGTTAATCCCATTCATATTCACAGATATGATTAGTATGGTTTCCTCCGTCATATTTTTTTCCTTGTTTATCCTTTCTTTTTTTTTTAACCCTATTCTTTCTCAAGTCTTTTGCCTGTGACTACTATCTCCCTTAACTAGTCCTTCATTCTATTGCTACCTTCTCCCTTCTCTTATACCTTTCCTTTCTTACTTTCCTTCTGGGTAAGATAGATTTCAACTGAGCGTGTATGTTATTTACTCTTTGAACTGATTCCAATGAAAGTAGGATTCAAGCATTTCCCCCAACCCCATTTTCCTCTCCATTGTAAAAGCTCTTCTTTGTGTACCTCCTTTATGTGAGATAAATTTCTCTATTCTTCTCCTAGTGTCTTTCTCTTTCTCACCTTCCTTTCTTTTTCTGAGATCACTGTATCATAGTGAACTCATTCTCATGCCCTCTGTAAATGTTTACTCCTTCTAACTGACTTAATAATGATCAAGTTTTTAGAAGTTACACATAGCATATTCCCATACAGGAAGCAGTTTAACCATATTAAGTCCTTTATGATTTTTCTTTTATGTTTATTTATTTGTGCTTCCCTTGATTTGAATGTCAAATGTTCTATTCAGCTCTGGTCTTTCCAGTAAGAATACTTGAAAGTCCTTTATTCCATTAAGTGCCCATTTTTTCTGCTGAAGGATTATACTTAGTTTTGCTGGGCAGATGATTCTCTGTTGTAATCTTGGCTCCTTTGCCTTCTGGAATCTCATATTCCAAGCCCTCTGCACCTTTAAGGTAGAAACTGCTAAAGCTTATGTGATACTGACTGTGGTTTCATGACTTTTTTTTTTTTTTTTGCTTTTTTAGAGGTAAGAAGGCAGGGCTAAGTGACTTGCCCTGGGAGCTCTGGAATTTGGCTATCCTATTTCTCAGAGTTTTAATTTTGTGATCTCTTCCAAACGGTGATCAGTAGATTCTTTCAATTTCTATTTTACCCTCTGGTTTTAGGATATAGGGGCAGTTTTCACTGATTACTTGAAATATGATGTCTGGATTCCAAAAAACTCATCATACCATCCACATCTAAAGAAAGAATTATGGAGTCAGAGTGCAGATCAAAGCATACTATTTTCTTTGTTTCCCCCTTTCTTGTGATTTTTCCTTTTGGTTCTGATTTCTTCTTTCACAACACGACTAATGTGGAAAAAATTTAATATGTTTGTACCTGTACAGGCTATATCAGATTGCTTGCTGTCTTGGGGAGGGAGGAGGACAGAGAGAGAAGGAGAAGAAAATTTGGAACTCAAAATCTGATAAAAGTGAATGCTGAAAACTATCTTTACATGTAATTTAAAAATAAAATACTATTAAGTAGGGGAAAATAAGAAATATGATGTCTGAACTTTTTTTTGATCATGGCTTTCAGGTAGTCCAATAATTCTTAAATTGTTTCTCCTCAATCTATTTCCAGGTCAGTTTTGTTTTTTTTTCACATTGTCTTCTATATATTTTTTTTATTCTTTTGACCCTTTTTATTATTTCTTGACATCTCGTAGAATCATTAGCTTCTACTTGCCCAATTCTAGTTTTTAAGGAATTATTTTCTTCAGTGAGTTTTTATATTTCTTTTTCTATGTATCTAATTCAATTTCTTAAAAGTTTTATTTTCTTCAATATTTTTTGTGTGCCCTTTATCAAGCAATTCTCTTTTCATAATTTTCTTGCATCAATCTCATTTCCTTTCCCAATTTTTCCTCTACCTCTCATTTATTTTTTTTTAAATCCTTTTTGAGCTCTTCTAGGAATTCTTGTTGAGCTTGTGTCCAATTCACTTTTTCCCCTTTGAGGCCTTGCATATAGCTATCTTGACATCAATATCTTCTGATTTTGTGTCTTGATTTTCCCTGTCACCATAGTAACTTTTTATTGTCAGGTTGTCTTTGTTATTGTTCATTTTTCTAGCCTATTTTCTTGACTTTTAACTTTATGGTAAAACTAAGCTCTGCTCCTAGGGTCACAGGTGTACTGTCTCAAGCTTTAGGTTTTATGTTCTGCTGTTTTCAGAGCTAGTTTTGGGGGGGTCCCGTAAGTTTTTGGTGTTTCCAAGGTGGTATAATCCAAGGAATTCTGTGGTCAAGGAATTCTCTTGGCCTATGGTCTGGGCTTTACCCAGAAAGGAACTTGACTCCCCTATAGCTGCTAGCATACTCCTCTTGGTTCTGAAACTCTGACCCGAACTGTGTATGGACAATGCCAACAGGATCCCGTACATAACACCAGCAAAGCATCCCCTGTAATCTCTTTCTGAGCAGGTGCCCAACCCCCTTCCTAGGTTGAGAGCTCCTGAAGCTGCTACTATTGCTGTTATGATCACCTCCACAGACTACCACCAGAGCTGCTGCCTCATGCACTCTGGTCAGGCCTCCACCCTAGCATCAAACCCCTCTCCTGTCAATCTCCCAAGCTGTCTCAGGCTGGAAAAATTATCTTACGCTGACCTTTTGTTCATTCTTCCTCTCCAGAATTCAATTTGAGGCATTATTTTAAAGATGGTTCTGGACAGCAATTTAGGAAGGTTTAGCTGAGTTGCTGCCTGTACTCTGTCATGTAAGCTCTAAGGGAATGGAAGAATAGGGAGGGTGGTAGAACATGGGGACAACAGCAGATATACAGCTGCTGAGATGCTTAGGCATGGAGAAAACCTGGGTTCAATACAATATGCTCTGACATATACAGCCTCTATGTGAACTGGGCAAAATCACTTAAAACTCTCAGAGGCAACTCTAGAGAGCCATAAATTGGAGATAAATTGGTTTCCTACACCAATTAAATCACAGAATCCCAGGAGGCAGGGCGCAGAGGGACAAACCTAAGGTAACTGGTTTGTTAAATCCCAAGTAATGAGCAGGGTTCCCTTTACCAAAACACCAGAACTATCTGCAAGTGTCTATCAGTTATCTGACTCATATAAAGATGAACACAGTACCTGGTACACAGTAGGTTCTTATGAAACGTTTAATGACTGGCAGACTCATTTTTCCTTTTCATGCATCTCCAAATAGAGAGAATTAGACTCTCAACTTCCCACTTGTTGAACTTTCCATTCCAGGAGAAAAGTTGTCCAAGAACCTGGTAACCCAGGAAGCTTCCAATTACTTCCGTAATACCAGTCATTTTACCCAACAATGGCCTAATGGTAGAGCTCAAAGTACACAGTTAAGAAATGATAAAGGAGAACACTTTTACAAATCGAAAAGGCAGGACACAGAGGTCTGAGTCATGATTAAAGCTGAAGAAATGCCCTTATCAACCAACACACCTACTGATTTCATAAAGTGGGAGCCAGCCACAGAAGGGAGGGGAGAAAATTACTGTGTGCCCACTGGAGGCTCGATCTTTGGCCAACAAGAAACAGCCTGGGGCTTAGCAAACAGACAGTACTAGGCAGAGAGGCTACCTGCAGAGAGTCCTTAGCACTAATTACAATAATAGTGACAGCCAATACCAGCTAACATTCACATTAACTATGCGCAGGGCACTGTGCTAACCACTTTATTATCTCAAAGGTATCCTCAAAACAACCCTCAAAGGTAAGTGCTGTTACTAACTTCATTGTACAGATGAAGAAACCACAGCAGACAAAAATTAGGTGACCTGCCCAGGGTCACAGAGCTAATTAGTATCTGATCTTTTTGACTCTAGGCCCAGAGTTCTATGGTATCATTAAGCTGCCTTGAAAGATAAAGAATTAGTTGTAGGGAGAGGAATAGGGAATGATTAGTAAATTAATAAACAGAACTCCTTCAGTGCAGAAACTCCCTCTTCAAATGTAACTTAGCACTTTCTCTGCAACAAATGTTATTTGTCGAGGATAAGTGACTGATCACCCAGTCAGTATGTATCAAAGGCAAGACTTCAACCTAAGTCTTTCTGGCTTCAAACCAACTGAACAAGCATTTCTTAAATACCTACTATGTGTGTACTAAGCACTATAATTAAGTGCTGGAGGTAGAAAGACAAAGTTACAAAGCACTGCCTGTATCAAGAATTTAACCATACAGTTTCAGAAAAACCTGGGAAGATTAATATGAACTAATGCAAAGTGAAGTAAGCAGAACCAGGAGACTAACGTACACACCAACAACAGTATCGTACAATGATCAACTGTGAATGACTTAGCTATCCTGATCAGTACAATGATCCAAGACAATTCTCCAAAGGACTCATGATGAAAAATGTTATCCATCTCCAGAGAGAATTGATAAACTCTGAATGAAGATTAAAGCATAATTTTTTTCCCTTTTGTTTTTTCTTTTTTTGCAACATGGCTAATATGGAAATGTTTTGCATGACTTCATATGTATAACTGATATCTCACTGCTTGCCTTCACAATGGATGGGGGAGGGGACAGGAGGGAAGGTGAGATGTCAAAACTCCAATTAAAAAAAAAGTAATAAAAATAAATAACAAATGCATTTTAAAAGGGGGAGGGGAGTTAAAAAAATTTTAACCATCCATAAAGGTATTTGCTTATCTTTGACTCACCTCTCCCACCAAGAAGTTACAACCACTATAAAAAAAAACAACTCTCTTCCCTACTCATAGAATATTCTTCTAATCTTAAACAGACAGTTATTTGCACATGCTAATTAATTTTATTGCAAGAAGGGCAGGAAAGAATTATCCCAGGCCTGATGAAAGGAGGCTAGTCCCAGTATTCCTACTTCATGGGAGGAAGTGCCTAGTGATGACAAGAGAAGAAGAACCTTTCCTTCAATCCTTCAGGCACATATTTTGTTTCTCCATCTTGTAATGGGCTGACAACAGCCCTTATAACCTCTCATAAAGGGATCATTCTGAAGGATCTTACAAAGAGACCTCTGTTTATCTATTTCCCTGAGGACTGGAGGTAACCTCAGTTTCTCAAAGGCTCTAGCTGTGAAATACAAGCTCAGATGAGTCCTACTAAACTGGAAGGAAGCCCAAATGTCATGCTGACAACAGACCGTGTCCAATAATGAGGACAAGCATTGCAGAAGCCAGGAGGGGCTCAACCCCAGTAGGCTGGACATTAGCCTATGAACTGCTTGGCCACAGTATCCACAAAGGAGATTTTTTTAAATATGGCCCTCTGTACTGTGCAGGATGCTACTGTTTCCTCAGTGGTGGTAGTGGTATTAAAAAAAAAAAAGCCAAGAATTCCACTGGGAAAAAAAACAGAGGACTAACAATAGTTAAATTTTTCCAGTCTCCTCAGCAGCTAAGGGGTATCTGTCTACTTTGTACATTCCTAGTTTTTTACTGGTTACTGTGTGTGTACATGAGCAGAGGCTCAAATGAAGCCAACATTTCTAAAAAGTGCAGGAGGGAGAGCTGTGTGTTCTAGACATGAGGGGGCCATCTATACAAAGCCCCAGTGGTGGGAGATGGAATGTTTAGAAGCTTAAACAATAGCAAATACGTCAGTTTAGAATGCAGAATGAAAGACAATTACAATCCCCCTTAGATAAACTCTTTAAGGCTAAGGACTGTCTGTTTTTGCATACCTGGTGCCTAGTACAGTACCTCATATACAGCAGGCACTTAATAAATGCTTGTTCAATTGAATAGAGTTGATCTCAGAGTCAGCATAAAAAAATGCCATGTAATTGGTTAAAATCTATTTTGAATATATCATGGGTATACTGTTTTCCTGATAGAATGTAAGCCTCTTGAGGGCAGGGGCATTTTTGTCCTGAATCTTCAGCACGTAGAAGAGTGAAGATACACAGCAGGTGCTTTATAAATGCGTGCTTATCACCCAAATGATCATTCTTACCAGCCCAAAGAGCCCAGGTATATGGCTTCCCAAAGTCTCTCCTCTTCTCCCCCTTCTACTCCAAACTAACCTGCCCTCACCTGAGATGAAGTCCTGCATTTGGCCAGACACAATTCAAAGTGATCTTCCACAGCCATGAAGAGATTTTGGAATGCCGCGGCGGCCTGGTTGAGGAACCGTTCTAGGAGTAGTTGCTGAAGAAACAGAGGAGGTTCAAGCTATAAGATCCTAGCAAGAAATAAGAAGTCGAGGCCCAGGAAGTAACAAGGGATCACAGCTCAGAATCAAAAGGCCCCTCACAGATCTTCTAGTCTAACTCCTTCATTCTATGGAAGAAGAAACTGAGGCCCCAGGAAATGAGCTGTCCAAGGTGATGGAGACACAGCACATGGCTGAGCCAGAATTCAAACCCAGGGCCTTGACTCCACATCGAGTGCTTACCTCTATGGGGCTGCAAGAGAAGGATGTGTTATCTAAAACATGCTCAGAGAGGCTCCCAGTGCTCTGGAGGCACCCATTCGGCTAGGGATGGGCTTCTTTGCTTGTAAACGTGGGTTAAGGGAACTAACTTCCTGTCATTGGCAGCAGGTTCTGAAAGAGGCACCCAGCAGGAATCTTAATAACAGTCATAAAATAAGGGGCAGGAAAAGTGAGGGAGGGACAAGAAGAAGAAGAATCCTATACACCTTTCACAAGTGATCAGAGGTAACGCTTCATGTTGGTGGGGCTGTGGACAAACAGGCACTCATACACTGCATGTGGACTACTGGATTCCTTGATAAAAGTTAAGTATCCAAGTGGTAATATAATACGGCTTCCAGATTTATACAATCAAAGTTACAAAAATGGTGATAAATTAAATCATATTACCTGATCCCAGGCCCAGTGCTCTACAGCTACTGGTAAAGACATTAGTGACCATCCAGTTTCCTTCATGTATGGAAAAGGAAACTGAGGCCCAGAGGGATTAGTAATTTTTCAAGGCCACACAGATAACAAAGAGCAGAGTTGGGATTTGAACACATACCCCCTCACTCTAACTCCCGATCTTTGGCTCTCTTTACTAGTACCCCTACGCCTCCTTCCTTGGTATTTGAAGCATGGTCTAGAAGACCAAGATCTGTACTTTGAGGCAGGAAGACTAGTTTGAACCCCCTCAGACACTAGCTGTGTAATAGGGTGAGTCAACCCAAATTTCTGGGGCCCCTATTTTTTCATCTGTAAAATGGGTGTAAAAGTCACTCCTACCCCTGGGGTGAGGCTAGAATGAGTGAATGTCTATTAAGTACCCTTCATGATCCCAACAATGTACCTTGCTGGGCTGCAGGCAGCAGGAAACGCAGTATTCATATGCGCCACAGCATCCATTGGACAAGCAGCCATCACAACAGAAGCGCTTGGCACTGGCAGCATTGACATTACAACAGCCATTCATGAGCAGGTCCTTCCTTTCGCAGACGTAACCTTGGGAACCAAAGAGAAACCTCAGGATGGAGCCAGAGAATCATGGACACCCTCCAAGGTAGGCAAGGCAGGCATGTTTCTCTGACTGCATGGGGAAAGGGAGTGACCATTCATTTCAAGAGGCCATTCTGAGATATACACAACAATTACACCAGCAGAGGCAATTTGTAGGACATGCTAGTCTGACTGTTGGGACTTACAAGTTAGATGTCTGTGGCAGTGAACCCCAATTCTGAGGCCTCGTGGGTCTGACTCATGCTTTCTAACTGGGTTGTGTTAGCACAACTTATCATTGCTAGTTAAGCAAGGGAGACAAGATGAAAGAAAGGAGCTTAGGGAGCCTCAGAGGGATCTGACCATGTGGCTGCTACAAGTCCTGACTGGCGCATCATTTCCCTGTGTGACCTCATCTGGGCCATCCATCTCTTCTTCCAACTGAAGGCTCCAACCCGATGTTATGAACTCACTTCAAATTCTATTCCACGTATTCAAAGTGGAACTCATTATCTCCCCCTCCCCCCAACTCGCATCCTGCCCCTCTGTCTCACTTTCCTATGACTAGGTACTACCATCCTATCCTCTCAGTCACTTAGGCTCATAACCAGGTTATCATTCTTATGCCCTCATTCCCTCCGACCCCCCTATATCCAATCTGTCGTCAAGGCCCATTGTTTCTACCTTTGGAATACCTGTCCTATGTCTCCAACTCTCCTCTGAGATATGGGCCCTTATCAACTCATGCTTTATGACCTAGCCTGCTAGAGGGTCTCCTCCTCTTGTCTTTCTCCAAACTGGTCCATGCTCTATTCAGCTGCCAAAGTGACCTTCTGAAAGCAACATTGGAACCATTATCACTCCCCTCCTCAACAACCTTCAGTGGCCCCCTATCACTGTCAGAATTACATAAGTATGTGTGTATACATATATACACATTACACTTATACATTAAAATGTATATGTAAAATATATATACCTATGTATATGAAAACATACATGTATGTATATATGAATGCATAACACATAATTAATATATTATAATAAATACATGTGCATTTGTGAGTGTGTGTATGTATGCATACATGCATACATATATTCATTTTCCTTTTTGCTGTTTGGCCTTTAAATTTCTTCACAACCTGGTCCCTCCCTACCTTTCCAGTTTTCTCATGCTTTTCTCCCCTCCAAGACCTCTATTATTCAGGAACACCTGCCTCCTGGCTGTTCTTCACAGCAGTGTCCTTGGCTTTGTCAAATAGTTTAACATCAGAAACAGATAAGATTTTATTAGTGCAAATGGCATTAAATTCGAGTTGTTTTCTTATCTGCTTGGCTGCAATACCCAAAGGACCACAGGACCTCTCCATCTGATTGCAGCTGAAACTGTATAAACCACATTTCAGTTGTTCATCAGGTGGGAGAGGTCCTCTGGTCCTTAGGGCATGGGACAAGGTAATTTTCAGCCACAAATCAGATGGAGAGGTCCTGTGGTCCTCAGGGCATGAGACAAGGAAATTTTCAGCCATAAATCAGATAGAGAGGTCCTGTGGTCCATAGGGTAAAGCAGCCAAGCGGATCTAATTTAACATAATTTCCAACGACAGTCTCCCCAATTAGGATATGAGCAGGGACTGACTTTATTCTCCCTAGCACTTAACAAAGAACTTTGCACACAGTAAGTGTCTAATAAAAGCTTCATTCATTCAAGACTCTCCATCTCCCTGATTCATGGCATTGTCACTGGCTGGCCCCCCTCTCTCTCCTCATCTATGCCTGTTAGATTTTTTCCAAGACTCAGTTCAAATCTCTTCTCCAAAGGAGGCCTTTCTGGTGTGTCCTTATCTCTCCCCCACCCCCCCACCTCCGCCAAGTCCCTTTCCTCTAAGATTGCCCCCCATTTATACTGTATGTCTTATGTTGCTTATGTGTTGGCTTCTCCATTAGAATATGAGCTTACCGACGGCAAGAACCATACTGCTGCTTATCTTGGTATGTCCAGCACAGAGCCTAGCACTAAATAAACCCATGGGGTAGGCAGTGAGTATAATCATGCCTATTTCACAGATGAGGAATCAGATCTCTGAAGCTCAGAGAGGGCCAGGGCCGTACCTAGCTCATCCGTGATGAGGAGTTTCCCTTGAATGGAGTTCCGACATTGGTTGCTTGGGCGACTGCTGTTGCCCAGGTTAAACTGCACTTTCCATGGGATGGGCTGTTCACGGTCTTGGACCTGGAGGAGATTCCGGTCTCTCACTGCCCTCTCCTCCTGTGAAAAGGACCAGAGAGAAATAATGGTAATTGATGAATGACTTCTTGACCTCCCCTATGGGTCATGGTCAGCAGGGTCGGATGAGTGCTCTGGGAAAGACTGAACACTTTAAACTTTAAAAAAAGATAGTAAAACAGAGAAAACCTTTCTACTTAGTTTTCTAGTCATGCCTGACCTAATTAGGGGCAACCAGGTGGCAAACAGGGACTTAGAATCAGGAAAACCCAATCCATCAAATCCAGCCGCAGATACTTCCCAGCTCTGTGACCCTGGGCAAGTCACTTAACCCTGTTTGCCTCAGTTTCCTCATCTGTAAAATGGGGATCAGAATAGCACCTACCGCCTAGGGTTGTTGTGAGGATCAAACGAGAATAACTGTAAACTGCTTTGCAAACCTTCAAGTACCATATAAATGCTATTATATGGGCTGCAACATGAATAATACCTTCCTCGACTGTTATAAGGGTCTAATTTTCTTCTTTTTTGACCAGACTCATGATTTCACCTGTGTAGGGAACCCCTAATGAAGAATAACTTTTACATATTTAGATGGGTAACAACTCACCAACCAATAGTCTCAGAGGCCTCAGAGCAGGGGATGTCAGGCCTGGGAGGGGCCTCAGAGCAGGGGATATCAGGGCTGGGAAGGGGCCTCAGAGCAGGGGATGTCAGGGTTGGGAAGGGGCCTCAGAGCAGGGGATGTCAGGGCTGGGAAGGGGCCTCAGAGCAGGGGATGTCAGGGCTGGGAAGGGACTCAGAACAGGGGATAGCAGAGCTGGGAGGGACTTTAGAACAGGAGATGTTAGAGCTGGGAGAGGCCTCAGAGCAGGGCATCTCAGGGCTGGGAGGGGCTAGTGCTCAGGTCCCTCTCCTCTTTTTTCCTCTCTCTCCCCTCTCCTTGTTCTCTCCTTCTGTGTTTCCAGTCTGCCTCTCACCCTACTATATTTAATCTAGAAAATATCTAATAGGAATATATATTCTATACTCACTCACATCCTTCCCCCCCCCCCAAGTCATACCCAATGTTAGTCATTTCACTTTTCTAAAGCTTGATTTCTCACCAGTAAAGTGAGGGCAGTGATACTTCCATTACAGATTCATTCTCATATAGGTTATTGTGAGAAAGCGCTCTGTGAGCCATAAGGTACAAAGGAAAGAGGCCTTATTGGTAGGGAAATCGAAAAGCTATGTCCACAGAAGTCCATGAATTTTCTTTTTAAATCTTTGCTATAAGACAGAAGTTTCTAACCTCCTTTGTGTCACAGACCCTGTTAGCAGATCTCAGGAAATCTACAGATCAATCCCTTTTCAGAATTATGCATTTAAATACATAAAAGAAAAAGGATTATGAAAGAAGCCACTTGAATTGAAATAGTTATCCAAATATTAAAAAAAAAAACCGAAGTTCATGAAGGGATCACACTTTAGAGACGGCTTGTCATTCGGTAAGAGAGGAGGAAAGTCTATATTTGAAAATGAAGGTGATGTCATTTTTTTAATGCGGCCTTTCATTAAGAGCTGAGACAATTTTTACATTATTTTCAAGAAACGCTGACAGTGACAAATCAGACCACAGTCTCCTGACCTCAGACCCAAACCAAACAGGCCCCATAGCCCCAAGCTACCTTCCCTGAACTGCTCAAAGAAGGAACTGAGGCAGTAGGCCGGAACAAAGCCAAGCATGACAGAAAATCCCTGTTAATATTTATAACTGCTCTGAAGGAAGAGAGAGACAGACAAAGGAGAACAATCATTGTTCCACTTTATCCAATGACCAATTCTGGGGCTGCTTGACAGAAACGGAGGGATTGGGCAAATGCCTCAGTTTCTCTCTTAAGCAAGTTGCTGGGAGCTGGAAATTCCCAAATCTCAGAGTTGGCGGGGGAGGGGAGGGTTGGCACCCAGGCCAACCCAGAGCTGATCAAAATTCCATTCAATACAGCAAGCATTTATTAAGCCCCTGCCATGTCCTAGACACTTTACTACAAACAGGAAAAAACCTTAGTCTCTCATAGGAGTTCACATTATCCTAGGCAGATATAAAATGCTCACAGACACATCTAGACAACATAGAAAATACTTGCAAAATCCTCTGGGTGGGAAGGTGGGGCTAACAAGTAGGGATCTGAAGACCTGGAGCTGGAAAGGCCTTCAGGCCCAATCTGCCCATTTTACAGCTGTGATATTGATCTTCAGAGGGGCTGCTCAGGGTCACGCAGATGGGAAGCCTCAGGGGCAAGAACTGAACCCAGATCTGTACCCTACACCATACTGCCTCAGAAAAGCTTCATTAAGATAGTGGCATATGAGCAGGGCTCAGAGGGGGCCCAATGAAGAAGCTATGTGGTCCAGTGGATAGAAAACCAGACCTGGAAATCAGGAATGCCTGGGTTCAAATCTGGCCTCAGACACTTCCTCACTGTGTGACCTTGGGCGAGTCACTTAACCCTGTTTGCCTCAGTTTCCTCATCTGTAAAGTGAGCTGGAGAAGGAAATAGCAAACCACTCCCGTATCTTTGCCAATAAAATCCCAAATGGGGTCACAAAGTGTCAGACACAACTGACAGAACTGAAAAAGAACATGCTATCGATAATGACAGCCAGCACTTACACGGCTTTATATGTTAAGTCATTTGATTGATACAACAACCCTGTGAGGTGATGCCCGTTTTACAAATTAGGAAACTGAGGCTGAAAAGGTCAAAGTGACTTGCCCAAGGTCACACAGCTAGTGTCTAAGGCCAAATTTGAACTCAGGTCTTTGTAACTCCAGGCCCAGCATTCTGTGCACTGTGCTATACAGTGTCCATCGAACAAAAAACCTTTCCTCATTCCCTCCAGATGCTAGCATCTCCTAGAAATTAGGGATAGGGTCTAGATTTATGATTTCACAGAAATAGGGAACTCCCAGGTGAGGAAATTCCCTCTCCGAATGAGGGTTTGCACCCCCTCCATAATTTATGATCCTTAAGAGTTGCCTAAAATTTATGATGAAAAATACTATCCATCTCCAGATTAAAACTGCTGGAGTCTGGATGTAGATCAAGGCATAATTTTTCTTCTTTTTTTGGTCTGTTCCCTTTCACAACATGAGTAATATGAAGATATGTTTTGCCTGGTTGCACATATATAACCTATATCAAATCGCCTGCCATGTCAAAAGGGACAGGAGAGAGAAGAAAAGAATTTGGAACTCAATTTTTTAATGAATACCAAAAATTGCTTTGACACATAACCGGGGAAAAATAAAACGGTAAATTTAAATTTAGAAGGAGTTTCGTAGAGCAGCTGTGTCAAACTCAAACAGAACCAGCCCCCCAACCCATACTTAAGGGTCCCTGCCACAGCAGATTATGAAAACCACATTAGCTACGTTCTATTGTATTTTTACATACTTGCCAAATGCATTTTCATCTGGTGAATGGGACTGGTCTCATCGAAGTCCTGTTGGAAACATCCAGCCTAGAGCACTAAGATGGTGTCCAGAGTAACCCAGCCAGAGGGGAGAAGCCAGGTTTGACTCCAACACCAACTCTACATCCACTAAACCACAGTTCCTGGATGCTGGTTGGCTCATGAACACTTGACATTTAAACAGTATTTAAAAACCAGTTGCATATATTTCACAGACCTGGTAATCCAATCTAAACTCGAATGAGAATCTTCTCCCTACCACAGGCAGGAAAGATAAACCCCTTTTAGGGCAGAGACCCGATATTTGTCTTTGTATCCTCAGGATGTTGCATATGGCAGGTTTTGTCCTCTAAATGACCTCTAAACTAGTGGCAATCCCTTCCAGTCGGCCTGATAACCCCCAAAGATAGGCTCATCACTGCTCCTAAGGCAGCCCTCTCCATTTGGGAGGCCTGATCTTTAGAAAGCTGGGCAGTTTTTTCCTTCCCAAAATCAAAATTTTCCAATTTCCATCATTTGCTTCATGCTCTGTTGTCAGGAGCCAAGCAGAACAAAGCCAATCCCTTTCCACTGCAATGCACCAGAAATCAGTGACAGTAACCTACTCTACCCCACCCCTCTTTCCTTCTCTGGGCTAAATATTTAAACCTCAGCTCATTTAAAAAAAAAAAGAAAGGAAAAAAAACTTCACAGGTATAATTTATACAAACATTCTACACTGGTTTACAAAAAAAAAAGGTGGGGGAAGGGAAGAACCCTAGTTTCCTAGTACTAGTCAAAACAATTAAGAAAACAAAGGCAACAACAGATCGGTTTTCTCCCTCCTAATTTTCTCATTCTTCCATACCTTCTGCCAAGTCATTACAGCCAAGTCAGGGGAAAGTTGAAACATTCCTTATTGCCCGTTCAAGGTCACTTACTTCCTGTTCACATATTTGGTACCCCGTCCCCCCAACCACCCAGACAGGCCGACCACAAAACTGGAACCCAGCCCACTGCACCAAATCGTGATTGCCAAGGAAACCGCATAGCAGAGACGAAGAAAATCTCCGGGCTGGGCTCCCGGCTCCATTACTGATACAGCCAGGGATTGTTTGCTTCCATCCCTTCCATCCATCTGAATCCATTTCAAATGCTCTTCAGCCCCCAAGATTCCTGAACTCGATTCTCTCCATCACCTTCTCCGATGCCAGTGCTAATGGGGTAGTTAGGTCAGGTAGTTCTACCCCCATTTTAAGGTCGTTTACACAGGCCCAGCAAAGTGGGTGGGGCATTGGAGAATGCAGGACTCCTGTGTTCTAGTCTCCCGCAAGGCACTCGGGTAGGTCCGTAAAATGAGATACAGTATCTCTCCCTAATAGCCCCTCTGGCTCAGAATATCCCATTCTGACTTTGTACAAGGTCAAACAACTAATCTTGCCTTAAAGATCTAAAGTAAACGACCCTAACCTCTGGGACCAATTTTCCCTTTTACAAAACGAAAGGTTTGGAAGAGTGTGAGTCCCTAAGTCCCTTCCAGCTCTGGCTCCATAAGGTAGGACAAATAGACTCTCTTACTGGCTATCTGGTTGACCTTGATCGCGTCACTGAAATTTCTTCGGGCCTCAGTTTCCACAGTTGTAAAACACGGACATAGAACTGGATGAGGTGGGGTCTCTTCCACCTCTCTCAGCGCTGACAGAGGGTTCTGGGGGGTCCCTCCCTGCTGCGACCTTCTGGGTTCTGGGGGTCCCTGCGGTCCCGTTCTCATGTTCTAAAGTCCTTTTCTGCACCGAATCACGTCTGCTGGCCTGGAGGCTGCAGAAGGGGGGACTGAACCCAGGTTCCCCCTCCCCCCATATCTCACGAGTTTTACGGCCGAAAAGTACAAAAGAAATCCACAGGGAGAGGGCGAGACTGACCTGCTTGAAGGTGCTGGTGAGGAAGTAGATGAGGGACAGCCCGAAGACCAAGCCGAGCACCCAGCGCTTTCTCAGGAGCCTCCTCCACACCATAGAGGCCAAGTTCACCATCCCCGCCCCCGCTGCCGGCGGCCGGCGAGCCCTCGGGGGGCCGGGGGGCAAGGCCTAGGCTCGCGGAGGCGGTGGGGGCTCCGAGCTAAAGGGGCTCAGCCCGCGGGGCGGGTGGGGCTGCGGGGCCCATCACGGCCGGCTGCAGCCCGGAGGGGGGCGGGGGGCTCCGGGCCCCGCCCCCCAATGCGGCAGTTCAGCTCAGCCCCGCGGAGGGCCCCCACCCCATCGCTTCCCGCACGCGAGGGTCTGGGCCAAACGGGACGGCAAGGCTGGGGAGCTCCCGCGAGCCCAGCCGGCGTGGGGTGGGGGCAACTCCTGGCCCGCTGGGAGAAAGAGGGGGGCCGGGGTCGACGGAACCTTGTCCTCTCCCCCACCCCCCGGCTCGGGCTGTGCAACGCCTAGCTCTCCCCCGCTGCCGGGGCCGCGATCCGAGCACGCACCGAGGCGCCCGCAGCGGCGCGAGCTGCGGGGCTCCGCCGCCGCCGCCGCCCCCCCAGCCCGGGCCCGCGCGCACCCAGAGCGAAACCGACGCCCGAGCCGGAGCCGCTCCTTCTACCTTCCACCCTCCCGTCCGCCCCAGCAACCAAGCTCCAACGGAGCTCGCTGGCCATTGGGCGTCGTGGTCGCCGTTCGATCGAGTCTCTGTCTTCTTATTGGCTAGAGAGACAGGGGAAGGCGGGCGTTCGAGCGTAGGAGGCCGGAGGAGGTCGGAGGAGGCCTTGAGGCGGTCCTAGAGCCCACGACTCAAACCAATCTGCAGCCCGGGGGAGGGATGGACCAAGGTGGGGGGGGTTAGGAGGAAGAAGTCGGAAGTCACGTGGACGCCTTGTGGCCCAGTTGATTGGCTTGGCAGGACATGAATGATGCAGCTGTGATTGCAGGTAAAGAAAGAACCCTGGTTTTTTTATTTCCTGGGATGCGGCTACAGCCCTTCCCCCACCCCCACCCCCACTCCCGCCCTCTTCACCACGCCCCAGGAGTCTGCAGAGGTCTGTGCGTGCCTGGATTGCAGGGAGAGGGCCCCGGGCACCTGCAGCTGATAATGCAACCTGGCTGCATGCCCACGCCGCAACGCTGGCAAGAGATGCTTGATACATGCATGCCCTGAAATGCAGTAATGCAAAGGCCCGTGGGGACGGATTAAAACGTTGCATGGGCTGGAAGCCACGGTGCGGCCTTTCTGGGGTACCCAGGGCTGTTCCAAGGGACTGGGGAGGGGGAGTGTAAAAATAGATTGGATTCAAATATGGGAAAATTACATGGGAGAAAAAAGAATTTCAAAATGAGATTTTTTTCCACTCCACAAAAATTGAGATAGTTATTTGCATTGTGCAACTGCTCTAGAAAAGGGTCTTATATCATGTTTAAACTAAGAAGCTTGCACATCGGTGTATTAACGAATGGTGACATCCAGCCTATTGCCCAGCATTTAACAGTGCCTGGCACACAGTAAGAGCTCAATAAATGCTAAATGATTGTATGGAAAAGTACTTTCTTCATTTAAGAAGGGGTGAGATTTGAGAATCTAGGGCTGGGTTAGATCTGGATGGCAAGGTCTGGTAAATCTGATTATGCATGCATCTGTGCTTGGGGATGGTGCCAGCCTCGAGTTGCTTCTAATGGTGATTAGTTAAGAGTGGAAGCTTTTGGTAGGAATATATCCCTACCAAAAGCTTTTTCACTCTCCTGTGAACGCCCACCCACCTTGTCAAGAACTTCTTTGTAAGATGGTTGATACAATTTATATGCAGACAGCACATAGCCTATATAACAGTGAAACAAAGTGTCCTCCTTCTAAAAAGATGGGCCTTCAGAGGACAATATGTGTCAACTTGATAGAAATTCTCCACTGGGGAGCTCCCTACACCACAGAAATCGTAATAAAGGCATGGTTTTAGAGCTGGTGGGACCTCAAAGCCCATCTACTTGGCCCCCTCCCTCATTTTAATATGGGGAAACAGGAGCTCAGAAAGGCTCACAGGACTGGTTTAAAATGTGTTGGGGTTTTTCTGTTTTGTTTTGTTTTTTTACTCTAGCTTATCAGTATTCTTTCAGGTGGGGTCAGAGTGTGGTAGCTGTTCAATTTACTAAAAATAAAAGGATCAAAGGTTTAGATTTGAAAAGATCCTGGCAGCCCATCAAGGCCAATCCTGTCATTTTGCATTTAAGGAAAACCAAACTCAGGTAAAAGTGATTTGTTTGAGGTCACACAGGTAAGAAGTAGCCAATCAACACTTCTAACACAGGTCTAATGTGCTATCTGTGGTACCAATTTTTAAAGCCCTATAACAACAACAAGCATTGTATTAAGTGGCTGCTGTGTGCCAGGAAGAGCCCACTGGTCTGGTCTCTCAGGGTAGATAAATTGTTCCTGCTCATTGGTTTGTGGATTTGTGGGGTGAGAGTAGGAAGGGATATGACATATAAAAAACAACTCTTGTACAAAATGCAGCTAAATTAAGTTCTGTGGGAGGCAGAATTGGAAGGAAAATAGATAATTTCTGACTAAAAACAATAACTAATATTTCTATAGTGCCTACTATGAATCAGGCACTATGCAAATATTATCTTATTTGATTCTCAAATGATCCTGAGAGGTAAGTGCTATTATTAACCCCATTTTACAGATGAGGAAACTGAGGCAAATAGGGTTAAGTGACTTGCCCAGGATTACCTTGCTAGTAAGTATCAGAGGCTGGATTTGAATTGTAGATTCACCATTCTTTCCACTGCACAATCTAAAAGAATCACGGAAGTCTGCTTGAAGGTGGCAGCATTGGAATTGGGTCTTATAGGATTTCAGCAAATGAAGATGAGGGGTGAATAGAAGAGGCATTCCAGGCTTAGGGAAACACATGAGTGAAGACTTAGGAAAAAAGAGAAAACATTAGATAATTGTGGCAGACTTGAATCAGAGGAGAGTGAAAAAAAGTTGGAGAGCACATGTACAGTAGGGGAAGCTATTAACCGGACTGTAGAGAGCCTTGAATGCTAAGCAAAAGAATCTAAAGTTTATATGATAGGGAGTCACTGAAAAAAAGTTTGGGTAGAAAAGTTCCTCCCAGGAGAGGTCGTTTGTCAAGCTGGACAGGATGGCTTGGAGAAGGAGGTTCTAGAGATGGGATGGCCATTTTGGAGAACATGGCAATAGTCTAGGGATGTGATCATAGGGAATAGAAAGGATGGGAAGATATTGTTTGGGGCTCCTGGACCTGACATAGATACTCCTCGGAAGTTCCTGGGGAAGGACAAAAAGCAGAGTCAGCCTTTGACTACCCAGAAGAGCATGAACCCTCTCAGCAGGGAACCATGTCAGCAAAGTGCCAGGAGTTTGGCGGTAACTTTGAGACGCATCTCTGTTTTCTCTTGTGCCCCATAGCATCTTGTGCAAGTTCGCCTGATCATTGAGTGCCCTCAGAGAAGAAGGAAAGGAAGGAGGGAAGGTCTGCTCTTGCTGGGATCCACCAGTCCTCCCTGTCACCATTCCTGGAACTTTGTCTGCAGGGGTGAACACCCCACTGGTCCTCAATGCCAAGTTCAGGTCCCACCGTCATGGGGCTCTAAAGTCCATGTGGCTCACAACTCTGAACCAGGTGAGGGTGTGTGTGTGTGTGTGTGTGTGTGTGTGTGAATGATAGAATCATAGACTCTTAGACCTGGGATCTCAGCTTAGAACCTGAAGTATCAAAGATGGGAAGGGCCTTAGAACAGAATGTGTCAGAGCTGTGAGGGGCCTTAGAAAAATGAATGTTAAAGCTGGGTAGAACCTTAGAACTTAGAATGTCAGAGTTGGGAGGGGCCTTATAACCTAGAATGTCTAAGCTAAAAGGGTCCTTAGAACAGGGGATATCAGGGCTGGGAGGAGCCTTAGAACAGAGGATATCAGGACTGGGAAAGTACTTAGAACTGGGGATATCAGAGCTGGTCACTTTATTTTTTACAAAGCACTTTCCTAACAACATTCTACTGAGTCAAAAAGGGCTTCCCCATTTTACAGATGAGGAAACTGAGGCCCAGAGAGGTGAAATGAGTTCTCCACAGTCAGAGGAAGCCCAGCTAAAGCTCTTTGCTGGCCCTTTGCCTTGAATCCAGTAGGATTCATAAGAGCTATTGAAGGAACTGGAGGCATTTGACCTGGAGAAAAAGAAAACTCAGGGGAAACATGATCTCTGCCTTCAAATTTTTCCAGGGCTGGCGTGGGAAGGATGGTTTAGATTTGTTTTGCTTGGCTACAGAAACAGTGCTTGGAAGTTTCAAGGAGATAGATTTAGCCTTGTAAGGGAAAATGTCTTACTAATGGGAGCTGTCCAAAAGCTGAAGGAACTTCCCAAAAGGTAGTGAGTTCCCTGTCATTGGAAGTCTTCAGGCAGAGGCTGGATGCACAAGCCCCTCTAGAGGATATCATAGGGTTCAACAGGTATTGGGGTTGGGGTGCAGATGGCCTCCAAGATGCTGTAATTTGGGGGTATTTTCTCTTTTGTAAACAATTTGAGCAATAGCTGTAAAACAGGAAATGTGGGACTGGGGAGCTTAGTAAAACTTGAGGTCTGATGGCCAAGCTGTTATGTTCATGTAACCCCTTACGACCCAACACAGTCATAAGATCATGGGATTAGTGTTGGAAGGGATCCCCAAAGTCCCCCAATCCAATCCCCTCATTTTTCTGTTGGGGAAATTGAGACCAAGAGATGGGAAGGGTAAACTAGTAGGTAAAAGAACCAGGATTTGAACCCAGCTTCTCTGATTCCAAATCAGTCAGTAAGCTAGCAAGCAAGAAGTATCTACTATGTTCTAGGCACTGTGCTATGTGCTAGAGATATAAAGAAAAACTAAAAACAGACTCTTGGGAGCTCCTAAGCCTACCAGGGAGACAACATGAAAACCACTATGTATGAAGAAGAAATAATCAGGAGTTGTTTCTCAGAAGGCACAAAAATTCAGAAGGAGTAGGAAAGGTTTCTTGAATGTAGGACTGTAGCTGGAACCTGAAAGAAACCAAGGAAGCCAGGAGGCAGAGATAAGAGTGAATGTTACAGCTATGGCAGGGCAACCAGTAAAAATGCCGAGTCAGGAGATAGAATATTCTATGGGAGGAACAACAAGGAGGACAGTGTCACTGGACCATTAACATGAAAAAGAGTAAGGTGTAAGGATACTGGAAAGGTAGGAAGGGCCCTGATTACTAACAGCTTTAAAAACCAAACAGCATATTTATTTCATCCTGGAAATGATAAGGAGCCACTAGAGTTTATTGAAAGGGGAAATAATACGATCAAATCTGTAAGTTTTGAAAATCAGTGTGACAGTTGAGCAGAGGATTAACCAGAGTAGGAAGAGAATTGAGGCAGACAGACCCACCAAGAAGATGTTAGAGTAGTCTAGGCCTGAGTGAGTGAGAGATGGTAGAGAGAGACTGAGAAATGAAAGGCTTTGGTAACTGACTAGAGGGGGCTAGGATGAGAGAGAATGAGGAGGTGAGAATGATGACTAGGTAGTGAGTCTGGGTGACTAGGGGATGATGGAAACTTGGACAGTAACAGAGGAGTTAGGAAGAGGGAAGGGTTGGGGGAAAGATAAAGAGTTCGGTTTTGGACATGTTCAGTTTAGAATGTCTACGTGCAGTTCATATATCTATCTACATACAGGACATGCAGTTCAAGATGTCTAATAGGTAATTGGAGATGTATGTCTGGAGGTTGGGAGAGAAGTTAGGGCCACATGAGTAGATGTGGAAGTCTTCTGCTTGGAGATGGTAATTGAAACAAGAGCAGCTGATGAGATCACCTAAATGAAATAATTTAAAAGTAGAAGAGAAGAGGACCCAGGACGGATCCTTGGGGGAATCTCCACATTTAGCAAGCATGGTGTGGATGAATATCCAGCAAAGGAAACCGGAAAGAGTGGCCCAAAAACCTAGGGAGAAAAGGGTATCCAGGAAAAGAGGGGGAAGAGTATCAAGGAGAAAAGGATGATCAGTAGCGTACATGGCTACAGAGTGGTCAAGGAGAATGAGCATTGAGAACAGGTCATTGAATTTTGGAGTTCAGAGATCATTAATAACTTTGGAAAGAGTAGTTTCAGGTGAAGAATGGGGTTGGAAGCCAGACTGCAAAGAGTTAAGAGAGTGAAAGGAAGGGAAGTGAAGGCATCTGTTATAGGTGGCATTCTCAAGGAATTAAGCCATGAAGAGCAGGAGAAATATAGGACAGTAGCTATTGGGGATGGGAGAGACATGGGCATGTTTGTATGCAATAGCAGGGCAGGTAGTAGACAAAGAAAGATTGAAGATAAATGGCATAATGGGGATGACAGAGGGATAGTCTGTGGGTGAAGATGGAATGGAATGGGATCACTTGAGCAGGTAGAGGGGTTAGTCTTAGTAAGGAATAAGGTCACATCATCATATAAGACAGGAGTGAATGAGAAGAGAGGGGCAGAAGGTCCCTGAGGGATGGGAGGTAAGGAAGAGGAGCTTTCAGCCAA
The DNA here is from genome assembly GCA_011680675.1 of Gymnobelideus leadbeateri. Lineage (NCBI taxonomy): Eukaryota > Metazoa > Chordata > Mammalia > Diprotodontia > Petauridae > Gymnobelideus > Gymnobelideus leadbeateri. The sequence goes on along the minus strand of WOXC01009620.1, from coordinate 135,596 downwards.
TGGCTTTAATGTTTTCATTAAAATATGGTGCAGGGTTCTCAGTTGAGAGGATGTGGGGAGGGAGAGTCATAGGAGGTTTGAGGATGAGTGAAAAGGTTTAGAAGTACTACTATGGAGAGTGGGTTACTGAGTTGATAAGAGGTATACTAGGACTACCCAGCAGCAAGGACCTTGTTGAGATTCCATAACATAAATTTGTAGTGGTGCCAGTTAAGACGACTTTGTGACTTTTCCCTATTTTGTTCAGTAGCACGTGAATAGGAGCAAGGAAATGTGTGGTAGGAAGGATCCAGAGCTAAGACTAGGTAATTGGTGATATGATAAAGAGGTAAGGGCTTCTAGAGAAGAGGGCAGTGTAGAAGTGAACAGGTTCACCAAGGGCTCAAGATGGGGAAGGGAGGAGAGTATAGCTAGTATAGTACTGATGGCCTTGGGAAAGAATTATAGGATTGAGGGTTTTGAGATCATAGTGAGGACAAAGACCAGGGCAATGCAGAAGGAGCAGTTGCTGGTCAGTAGCACCCACACAAGACTTCTTTTAGTGTGTCTCTGCAGCTGTCTCTCCTGGAACAAAGAAAGACCTGGTCTCTCCTCTTTGGGGAAGCTGATGTTCTATTAGGAAGACAATAATCCTTCAGGAGGTAGTGTGGTATAGTGGACAGACCATCAGCTCACCAGTCAGAGGACCTGAATTTGAATTCTGGTTCTGTCTTGTGCTACCAGTGTGGCCATGGGGAAATCACTCTGGGCCTCAATTTCCTCATCCATTAAAAAAAAAAGATAATATATTCAAAGTTTTGAAGACCTTTAATTAGTATAATTGGAGACAGCTAGGTGGTACAGTAGATAGAGTACCAGGCCTGGAGTAAGGAAGACTCATCTTCCTGAGTTCACATCTGGCCTCAGAAACTTCCTAGCTGTGTGACCAGTCACTTCACCCTGCTTGCCTTAGTTTCCTCATCTGTAAAATTAGCTGGAGAAATAGGAAACCACTTGAATATCTTTGCCAAGAAAACTTTAAAAAAGGTCACTAAGGGTCAGACACAACTGAAAATAATTGAACAAGTTATCATAACCAAATATATATAATTATTGTAATATATAACATATTATAATATATAATTAATAATAACTAACATTTACTAATTAATTAAAGGTTCAAAAAAATCTTACATATAGTATATATTAGAATATTATAGTATACATTATATCATATAGTGTGTCATACTATATGATATTGTATATATTATAGGATATATGATATATTATAATGTAATTATATATAATTATGATATAAATATTCTTCAAAAGCCATCTAGTCCAACCCCTCATTTTATTATTAATAATTGTACAATATAGATTTTTGATATATAATATGCATTATATTCTATCTACAAATATATAACACTCTATATTATATACAATCCTATATTATTAATTATTGTTATTAATGATAACAAAATGAAGAGCTCAGACCATGTGACTCAAGGTCCTTCCAGCTCTAGAGTATGACCATATGAAAAATAACAGCTGACTTTTTTTGTATAACGCTTTGAAGTGTTAACACACCTCACCTGCATTATTCCTTTGAGGCTTGCAAACACCACTGTGGCTCTCTGAGACTTAACTTACTCATCTACAAAGTCGTGGTTAAAATATTTGTTAAAAAAATTTTTTTACAGCATTTAAAACTTTTTTTTAGAAAGTTATTTTTATGCCCATTTTACAGATGGAGAAATTGTGTCTCAGAGAGGTTAAATGACTTGCTCACATAAAGGAATAGATAATAGGGTCATAGACATAGATCTGGAAGGGACCTTGAAGACCACCAAGCCCAGCCTTTTCATACACATGAGGAGATTGAGGCCCAGAGAGATGAAGTAATTTGCCATACATGTATATGTCAGGCATACTATTTGAACCTCGGTTTTTGGGTCTATGAGACCTGCACATTTTCCATCCATGACCATTGTATCATGCTGCCACTTAGACAATATGTGTTCATGTGAGCAGAATTTGCTGTCATATATAATTAATTGATCAACAAGGACTTACTCATCATCTACGACATGCCAGACACCATGCTAGGACCTGGAGGGGATATAAAGTCAAAACAGAAAACAGACACTACCTCCAAGGAGCTATGTTCTGTCAAAGGAAACAAGAGGTATACATGTAAATAAAAAAATAGCCACAAAATATTTCAGGATGGAGGCACTAGCATCTGGAAAGGCCCCATGTAGGCAGTCATGTCTCATTGAGCTTGAAAGGAAGTTCAGGATTCTGAGAAACAGAGGGAAGGAGGGAGGGCATTCTTGCCCTGGGAGGAGCCAGGGCAAAGTATGGAATGTCCTGGGCAAAAGCACAGCCTGTGGTCCATTCTGACTAGAACCTGTAATCCAGAAAGGACAATAATACATAATGAGTCTGGAAAAACAAACCAAAGCCAGGCTTTACAGACCAAGCAGAGGAGTTGATTCTACAGATAATAGGGAGTCATGGAGCTGTTTGAGCAGGGGAGTGACATGAGCCAAATTGTGCCATAAGAATATCACTTTGGCAGCTGTGGGGATGCTGGATGCTGGAGCCACTTTCTAAGACCTCTAATTTCCCCCCTTGACCCTCTGAATATCTGGGGGCAGCTAAATGAGGACACCCCAAAGAGCTAGAGTAAAGAGATTCAAGTCTATGAACATTTACTAAGCACCTGCTCTGTACTAGACTTGGGGAATGATTCAATCCAGCAGCAAGTTTCTAAGTATTCACTGTGGTGCCAAGAATACAAAAAGGGGCCAGCGTCTGCCTTCAAGGAGGGGACAATCCAGTAACCTGCCATTTCTGCAAGAATTTGTTTTATCTGGAGCCTATTCTGTGGTAGGCCCCTGCCAGACTCACTTTACCTTGTTGAAATTTCCACCCGTTGTTTCTGTATCTATCCTCTGGGCCAAGCAGAACAAAGCCAATGCCTTTTTCACAGGACAGCCTTTCCAGTACTTGAAGACAGCTATCTTCTACCCCAGCCCAAGTCTCTTTTTTTCCATGGTAAACATTCCAATTACTTCAACCTAAATTCATGTGAAGGAGACCCAAGGTCCTCTACCATCCTGACTGCCCTCCCCTGGACACTCTCCAGCTCTTCAGTGTCCTTCTTAAAATGTGATGTCTAAGACTGAACAGATTCATCATCATCATCATCATCATTATCAAAACATAACATAACAGCACAACAAACACAACACAACATATAATCTAATAAAATATGACAATATAACAGTATAATATAATGTATCATATATAATATCTAATATAATAACAGTCATCATAACAACAATAACAACAGTTGCCCTTTGTGTAGGCTTTAAGGTTTACAAAGCACATAATAAATACGATTTCACTTGACCTTCACAACAATCTTATACTAACCCAACATTCATGCATGTGTTGTTGTTTGTCCTTCCTCCCCCAAGAGGACCATCACTGATCAGGGAGGTGGTGGCATGACAAGCAAGTGACTTAGATTTAAGTGAGGCAGGGCTGTGCAGTCTCCAGCCCCAATGTACTTATTAGCTGTCTGTAGAGGAAATCTGCCAGGGCACAAGACAGAGGGAGTATCATCCCCATGTTTCTAGAAGCTGTGCCTATCATGGCAGCTAGGTGGCCTAATGGATAGAGTGCCAGGCCTTGAGTCAGGAAGACCTGAATTCAAACTCAGCTTCAGACACCTACCAGCTGTGTGACCCTGGGCAAGTCACTTCATTCTATCAGTCTCAGTTTCCTCATCTGTTCAATGAACTGGAGAAGGAAATTGCAAACCACTCCAGCGTCTTTGCCAAGAAAACCCCAAATGGGGTCATGGAGAGTCAGACAGGACTGAGCAACAAAAATGCCTGTCTTCTTTTTCCTACTTGCAGGCCCCCCAAACCCCCAAAAGTAGCTGAAACTTGTTTGATTTCTTACCAATCCTAGGATCTTAGGTTGAGATCTAGATGGAAACTTAGGGTTCATCTAGTAACCTTTGTTCTATGTGTACTTCCTTCTAGTCCCCCCAGATGCCACAGCCCTTCCACTCCATCAGAAATTACCTTGTATTTACTCTGTATTTTGAAAGTACTTTTGTACTTTGAATTTGAATGTATACATTGTTTCTCCCGATAAGTTTTCTGAAGGCAGGACTGTTTTTGTCTTTGTATCTGTCCACAATGCTTAACACTGCCGTTTGGCATGCTTTAGGCTAGTTGATTTGTGGACCTCAGTTTTTTTGGATTTTCTGCAGGGTTCTGTAGAAGGTTAGTAAAGAAGATCCATATAATATCCCAACCTAGTTTTGCAATCTCCCATTAATTATCTCATTCATTTTTATTTCTTGAACATTTATTTAGCCCCTACTATGTGCCAGGTAAGCCCTAGAGAAAATAACAAAAATGAAAAATAATCCCCAATCTCATGGACCTTATATTCTGGAGGGGAATCATGCATTTAATTATTCTTTTGAAGAAAATATTTCTTAAGCACGGGACGGAGACCATTGAGCTGGCTGCTGGTGAAAGATGCAGATTTTCAATCAGATGTGGGCACTGCCCTTCAGAAATATGCAATCCAGTAAACTCCCAGAAATAGAAAGCATCTTTGCTCCCGCATGACCCCTTAGAGTCAAGCTATAGGCTCAGAATGATGGCAACTCTGGCTGGTCCCTTTGCCTCCCCTGCTGGGGTCAAGAAAGTCAGGAAAACAGGTGGCCAAGATGGACCAGCCCTTGTGAGCATGTGTTCCCTTAAGGCTGGCGAGGTTGCCAAGTATGGGCCCGAGTTGCCTTGGTACTGTTGCTATGACGATCTCACAGTGGTTGCCATGAGGATAGTGCAGGACTACATCACAGCTGTGGGGTATGAGTGCAGAGCTCTCAGGACAGGATCTGTGTGATTTCTTTGAATGTCAGAGGACAGGGTGGGTTGTTAGAACAGGAAATGTCAGGACTGGGCGGGGCCTTAGAACAGAAAATGTCAGACCTGGGAGGGGCCTTAGAACAGGGAATGTCTGAACTGGGAGGGGCTTTAGAACAGAAGATTCTCAGAGCTGGGAGAGACCTTAGAACAGGGAATGTCTGAACTGGGAGGGGCCTGAGAACAGGAAAAGTCAGGACTGGGAGAGGCCTTAGAACCAGGGATGTTAGAGCTGGGAGGGGCCTTAGAACAGGGAAATTGGAGGGGCCTTAGAAAAGGGAAACTCAGGATTGGGAGGGGCCTTAGAACAGGGGATGTCAGAGCTTGGAGGGGCCTTAGAATAGAGGCTGTGAGACTTGGGAGGAGCCTTAGAAGAGAGAAAGTCAGGACTGGGAGGAGCCTTAGAACAGAGAAAGTGGAGGGGCCTAAGAACAGGAGATGTCAGGGCTGGCAGGGGCCACAGAACTATTAATAATGATCTTATCATAACTTTTAAATGCCCCCTCTACAGTTCAGGCCACAGAGGCCCACAGCGGGTGGGGTGGGGAGGGCTTTCAGTACAGGTGCCTGATGGGATGTTTTGTTTCAGGTGCTAAGAAAGATGCAGAGGCGGCACAGCAGCAACACGGACAGTGTTCCCCCGGAAAGGTAATGCCACCACCCTCATGGTCACTCTTGGTGCATGTCCCCTTCTCTTGCTGAGGGTCAGTGGTGTCATCTGGGCACATTCTGGTGGATCCTGAGAGTCAGACCAGACGTTCTCCCTGGTGCTGGGCCTAGTGGGGGGTGCGGAGGTCAGGCTTTCTGCAGCCCTTGTGACCTTTGGTGTAAGTATCAGTGAATCCATTTGATAGATGAGGAAACTAAGACCAACAGAATTGAGGTAATTTGCCCAGAGTCACACTAGGGAAGGGAAATAAAAGGAAATAAGCATTTATGTAGTGCCTACTATGTGCCAGGTATTTTAAATTATTGTTTCATTTAATCCTCACAACAACCCTAAGAGGTAAGTGCTGTTTATTATCTCCATTTTTCCAGATGAGGAAACTGAGGCAAACAAGGTTAAGTGACTTGCTCAGGGTCACACAGCAAGTAAGTGTCTGAGGCTGGGTTTGGACTTAGGTCTTCCAGATTCCAAGCCTGGTGCTATATCCACTGTACCACTTAGCTGCCCTCATAGGGAAGTACTAGAGTTTATTGAGGAGTGTGTGTGTGTGTGTGTGTGTGTGTGTGTGTGTGTGTGTGTGTGTGGTGATGATGATGATTAGACCTCTGCTTTAGGAAGATCACTTCAGCAGCCAAATAGGGGGTAGAGTGGGAGACATTGGAGACAGGAGCCCAACCAGGAAACTGATGTGGTCCAAATGAGAGGTGATGAGGGCCTGCCCCAGCTGTGAGAAAGTGCCCATTTCTATATTTCGTCTTATTAAGTTTATCTGAGTATTTTAGCCCTGTCTAAAGGCTTTTTGAGTCCTGAGCATCATCAGGTATGATAGCTGTCCCTGCCAGGTTTGTATCATATGCATATTTAATAGACATGCCATGTCATTTATATAAGTCTATGATGGAAAGAGCTCTCAGTACAGAAAATCTGGTTACAGGCCTTGGCTTGGCCATTTCCTACCTTTGTGAACTTGAGAAAATCACTTAAATTCTCTGGTTCTGTTTTCTCTTCTCTCAAATAAGGAGATTAAACTAGATGACCTCCACGAGCCTTTCCAGCACTAAATCTATGGGGCATATGAACCCATTTTATTATTTTTTTTTTACATTTAAAAATTTTAATTTTATTTTTAATTTGTGGGATAAAACAAACATTTCCACAACACAGTACAATTTTTAAAAAATATACTGTGCTTTGTCCAGCTTTTTGGAGTCTTGTGGCCACATGGCCTGCAGGCCAGATGTCTGTTAACTCTGTTGCAGTGGACCTTTATGGACTGCTAAAAGCTTAGGACTCAAGCTTTCGGAACCTGATCTCCTACTGTAGTTTCCTGGAGAAATCAAAGAATTCTATGAAGAAGGTTTTCTTCAAAGTTCAGCTGATATGCTACCTCTTATACAAAGCCTTTCCCCTTCACTCAGTTGCTGATTATACACTTTCACAGAATTATCTTATATTTCTTTTTAAAATTTTTTTCAATTTAATTAATTTATTTTTAGCTTTCAACATTTACTTCCATAAATTTAAAATTTTCCCCCTCCCCCCTTCTTTCCCCAAGATGGCATGTAATTTGATATAGGTTCTATACATACATTCCTATTAAATATATTTTCATATTAGTCATGTTATATAGAATTATAATGAATGGGAAAAACTGTGAGAAAGAAAAAAAAAGAAGAAAATAGTCTGCTTCTCTCTGCATTTAGATTCCATGGTTCTTTTTCTGGATGTGGATGGCATTTTCCATCATGAGTCCTTTGGAATTGTTTTAGGTCCTTGCATTGCTGAGAAGGGCTAAGTCTATCAAAGTCAGTCATCGAACACTGTGGCTGAAACTGTGTATAATGTTCTCCTGGTTCTGCTTACTTCACTCAGCATCAGTTTGTATAAGTATTTACATTTGTTTCTGAAGTTCACTTGTTCATCATTTCTTATAGCACAGTAGTTTTCTATTACATTCATATACCACAAGTTGTTCAGCCATTCCTAAATTGATGGGCATCCTTTCAGTTTCCAGTTTTGGGCCACCACAAAGAGAGCTACTATAAATGTTTTCGTACATTTGGGTCCTTTTTCCCATTTTTATGATCTCTTTGGGATGCAGCCCTAGATGTGGTATTGCTGGGGTCAAATGGAATGCACAATTTTATAGCCCTTTGGACATAGAACCAAATTGCTCTCCAGAATGGTTGGATCAGCTCACAGCTCCACCAACAATGCATAAGTGTTCCAAGTTTCCCACATCTTCTCCAACATTTATCATTTTCCTGTTTTGTCATGTTAGCCAATCTGATAGGTATGATGTGGTACCTCAGAGTTGTTTTGATTTGCCTTTCTCTAATCAATAGTGATTTGCATTTTTATATAATCATAAATAGCTATAATTTCTGAACCCATTTTAAATACCAGAGGATCAAGCACAGATCCCTAGGTCACTTCCCTGCAGACCTCCTTCCAAATTGGCATTGAATCATTAATGACATGATTAAACACCTTCTGTGTGCCAGGCACTGTGCCAAATGCTTTTACAAATATTATTTCATTTTCACAACAACCCTTGGAGGTAAATACTGTTATTATCCCCATTTTACAGTGGAAGAAACTGAGGCAGATAGGTTAAGTCACATACCCTGAGTCATACAACTGAGAAATGTCTGAATTTTAACTTGGGTCTCCCTGAGTGTTCTATCCATATGTGCTGCCTAGCTGCTCCATGCTTGTCTTGGGTATCTGGGTGCTCCCTATTATCCGTTTTTTATCTGTCCTTTCTAGCATGACATAGTAGATAGCGGCTCATAACCAAAAAGACATGGACTCCTACCTGTGATACATCCTAGCTGTGTAACCTTGGGCAAGTTACTTATACCCTCCTGGCCTCAGTTTCCCCATCTACAAAATGAGGAAGTTGAACTAGGCAGCCTCTGATGTACCTTCCAGCTCTAGAACTGTGATCCTTGGTCACTGACCTCCCTGTGCCTTGGTTTCCTTACTTGTAAAATGAGAATTGAACTCAGTGGCCCATAAGGTCTCTTCTGCCTCTAAATCTGTGAACCTGTGAGTTTCCTTGGCCAGACAAACAAAAAGGAAATGAGAGTTGAGTAGATCCGACTCGTCCCTGTGGTCAGTTATCATCATTCTCGCCACCCTGAGTAGCATTTCTTCTTCTCTCTTTGACATTCTATTTTCCCCTCAAGATGCATAGGATGGTCAGATGTGGGCATGGGGTCTGGTAGCTCAGTCTGCTTTGTGCCAGCTGCCTCTCCATCTGCTGGCCAGCATATAAGGGGTTAAACCGGGATCATCCTCATAGCCGCTCTCTTTTCTATCTGTGTATTTATCTCTCCTCCCCTGCTTCCCCACTGGTCTTTGCTAGTTCAATTCTAAGGACCCAGGGATTGAAGCAGGGCTATAAAAAGCCATGCTTGGGGGCAGTGGGCATTTCCTGGGAGGACTGGAGCCCTCTGAGAGCGCTGCAAATTTCCAAGCACTGTGTGGAGCATGGAGACCAGGAGAGTTTTCCAAGGTTCCCAGCGGAGGCAGGATAAAGGAGAAGATGGCTGCGTGTGTGTGTGTGTGTGTGTGTGTGTGTGTGTGTGTGTACATTCAGTCTCACCTTTGTGGCCTAGACTTCTCATGTTGAGGAATTCTCAGGCCTTGTTGACAAGCAAAGGCTTTCACTCAGCCATCTGAGGACTGCTCTTATTGGTTATGCATAATAATAACATCAGTTTCTATAGTATATTAAGGTTCACAAAATACTTTCCTACCTGTGAGGTAGGTCACACCTGGATCATTATTCCTTCTCTGGTCCTCCAGTTTTCATTTCTACCCTCCAAGTCAGGTTGTACTTAGGAAGACACAAAGGAAGGAAGGAAACAAAGGAAGGCAGAAAGAGGAAGAAAGAAAAAAGGAAACAAGGAAAGGAGGAAGGGAGAGAAGGAAGGAAAAAAAGAGGAAGGAAATGAAAGGGAGAAAGGAGGGAAGGGAGGGAAGGAAGAAAGAGAAGAAGGAAGGAAAGAGGGAGGGAAGAAATGAAGGAAGGAGGGAGGGAGGAAAGAAAGGAAGAAAGAGGAAGGAAGGGAAGAAAGAAAGAAGGAAAGAGGGATGGAGGGAATGAAGGAAGGAAGGAGGGAGGGAGGAAATGAAAGGAAGAAAGAGGAAGAGAGGGAAGAAAGGAAGAAGAAGGAAGGAAAGAGGGAGGGAGGAAATGAAGAAAGGAAGGAGGGAGGAAATGAAAGGAAGAAAGAGGAAGGGAGGGAAGAAAGAAAGAGAAGAAGGGAGGAAATGAGGGAAGGAAAGAGGGAGGAGGGAAGAAATGAAGGAAGGAAGCATTTATTAATCACCTACTATGTGCCAGACTCTGTGTCAAGAGCTTTACAAATATTATCTCATCTGATCCTCACAACAACCTGGGAAGTCGATGCTATTATTATTTCCATTTCACAGTTGAGGAAACTGAGGCAAGCACAGGTGAAATGACTTGCCCAGGGTCACACAGCTAATAAGTGACTGAAACTAGACTTGAATTCAGGTCTTCCTGACTCCAGGCCCAGCTCTCTATCTACTGTACTGCCAGCTGTCTCTGTTACTTTAGTAACATTAACCTGGATGTTTAGTTTAATCCAGGTTCAATGAGATGAATAGATTCTTGGGGCGGGAGGAGCCTACACACAGAGCATGACTTGTTTAAGGTCCTGAATGCATCTAGAGCTAACCATGTTGAGGGAAGGCAGAAGGGACCGTCCCTAAAAGTGAATGTCATTTTGATGATCAAATTCCTGAATGCCCAAAGGCTCCCTGGATCAAAAAATGTCATCAAAGATTAAAGTCTAGTAGGGGACTTTTATGGTCCTTAGCCCAAAGTCCTCATTTTACAAGAGTGGCCTCCCCCAAGGTCCAACAGGTAGGATACAAGCCTAGGTTCCTCTGACTCCCAATTCACTAATATTTCCATGGTGACTTTACCTGCTATCTGTGGGGATGGATCCTCCAGGGAATGGGAATAATTGAGTCTCAAATTTGTAGAGAAGTTTCAGACTATAGAAACGGCTAGAGAGCTGGGACTGGAGTCAGGAAAAGGTGGATTTGGATCCTGATTTTGACATTTATATATCTCTGTGACCCTGGAACAATTCGCTTTCCCTTTCTCAGGCTCAATTTCCTCATTTCTAAAATGGGGATAACATGAGCATCTGTATCTCACTGCCTTGTTGGGAAGATCAAACAAGATGATGAGAGGAAGTGCTTTCCAAACCTTAAAGCACTGTATAAATGTCAGTTTATTTTGAAAAAAAATCACATTTATCAGAACTCAAGTTAGAGCCCTTGAAATTCTAGGAGCATGAGTTCTACTTATTTCATTCCTCACTTAGTTTCTTCTTTGGGTATTTTCTCCCTGTCCTTTTCTTTTTTAATTGATCTTATGGAGGTTTTTTCTATCACCTTGATTTCCAAATTATCCCTCCCTCCTACTATCTCCCAAAAGTCGTTTTAAACATAGAATAGAAAGAAAAGGAGAAAAAAATGTGCAGCAAACCAAACACTGCATTGACCTAGTCTGACATTATATATAGTATTCTGCACCCATAGGGCCCCTCTCTACCTCTGCAAAGAAGAGAAGGCGCCATATTTCCTTAACTCTTTGTGGCCCAGTTTGGTCATTATAGTTACTCAGCATCCTGTTTGTTTTCTGGCTTTTATTTACACTATTATATAATCATAAATCCTTGAGAGTAAAGATTGTTTCATTTTTCTATTTACTGTTCTAAGGGTGCCTTTCATCTACTCTGGATGGGGTGTACCTTTTATGGGAATGGGAATTTGAAGATCTTCCCTGCCTCTAAAGGCCCTTTGATAGGCTTAGTTGACTCTGAGAACCTTCCCTGATTTGAGAATATGCTCTGCCCCCTAATGGCCTGAATGTGGTCACCTGGAGCCTGTGGTGGGAGGCTTATTTTTCAGGAACACCCACACCTTGTTACTTTGTGATTGGGCAGTGGGTCACGAGGGATGTGATGGTCTCTGATCCAGCAGAAGGCTATATATACCCTGATGTGAAGTTTTGCTGTGGGACTCAGGGAAAAGTTATATGGTTTGGCCTGATGAGACTCTGGGCAGCTGTTGAGCCCTGCCCGTGCCCCCCACCCCCCTTTGAAAACCCAGATCTTGGTGCTTCCCTCTCTGATAACTGACTAGATATGGATGTAATGGTCAGACAGTGGGAAGCCCTATCTGCTGATCTGTTTCTCTGTCTGCTTGTAACTTATGTTTGTATTCTCTGAAATTCAGGGTGTTGACTTTTCCCTCTGAACTAGGTAAATGATATATGTTTGATTGGTTAAAGTAAGATTGTTAACCCATTTTGAGTTGCTTTTCTTTGGAGAAGCAGATCTAAGAACCTGTGTTAGCAGCCACCCTGGGTATGCTAGGGTGCTTGCTGCTATAGTACCAAAAGTCTTGGTGAGGTTTTAAGCTTTAATAGCTATTTAATTTAATTGAAATTAAATAGCTACTGATTATAATAGATATTAAGACTCAAAACTACACTAAGGCTTTTGGAACACCCTGTATTTATCTTGTATGTACTCATTTATACATGTTTTCTACTTCATTAAATTGTCAACTGCTTAGATATTATCTTCTGAATCTATAGACAGGGGAAGGGTTTGTGACCAATGAGGGATAGAGAGGATTGCTGAAGATGAAATGGACAATTTTGGTTATATAACATTAAGAAGGTTTTCTCCAGACCAAATCAATGCAGCTTAAATTAAAAGGAAATAGTTAACTAAGAAAAATCCTTATAGTTCATCTTATAAAGATCTCATTTCCAACATATATTAAGGAATTTACTTATATATATATATATATATATATATATATATATTTTTTTTTTTTTAAGCAATTGGGGTTAAGTAACTTGCTCAAGGTTACACGGCTAGTCATTATTTATGTGTGGGTGCTCATTTTCTGAGGCCGGATTTGATCTCGGGTCATCCCAACTCCGAGGCCGGCGCTCTTACTCACTGCGCTGCCTAGCCGCCCCTTTAGGGCAATTGGGGTTAAGTAACTTGCCCAAGGTCACACGGCTAGGTTTTTGTTTGTGTGGGTTAAGTGTCTGAGGCCGGATCCGAACTCAGGTCCTTCTGACTCCAGGGCCGGCGCTCTACTCACTGCGCCACCTAGCCGCCCCTACTTATATATTTTTTTAAAGCAATTGGGGTTAAGTAACTTGCTCAAGGTTACACGGCTAGTCATTATTTATGCGTGGGTGCTCATTTTCTGAGGCCGGATCTGATCTCGGGTCATCCCAACTCCGAGGCCGGCGAGGCCGGCGCTCTTACTCACTGCGCCACCTAGCCGCCCCTTTAGGGCAATTGGGGTTAAGTAACTTGCCCAAGGTTACACTGCTAGGTTTTTGTCTATGTGGATTAAGTGTCAGAGGCCGGCTCCGAACTCAGGTCCTTCTGACTCCAGGGCCAGCGCTCTATTCACTGCGCCACCTAGCCACCCCGTTACTTACATTTTTAAGAATGAGTTATTATTCTATTGAAAAATAGTCAAAGGATATGAACAGGCAATTTTCAGAGATGCCCAGGATATCAGCAAGGATGTGAAAAAAATATTCAGTCATTAATAATAAATTTGTTTTGTTTTGTTTTCTTTTTGGAGGGGGGAAGGCAGGGCAACTAAGTTAAGTGACTTGCCCAAGGTCACATGGCTAGTAAGTGTTAAGTGTCTGAGGCCAGATATGAACTCAGGTCCTCCTGACTCCAGGACTGGTGCTCTATTCACTGTGCCACCTAGCCACCCCCCACTAATAATAAATTAATAACAGCAGCTAATAATCCAATTCAGTAAACACTTATGAAGCATCTACTAAATACTAGGGATACAATTGATAAAAAGAAAGACAATCTCTTCTCTCAGGGAGCTTATAGCCTAAAGGAGGCAGGAAAAAGTGGGGTGAGAGTTGGAACAGGACACTGGGGGAGAGGAGGTATCTTGATCTGTGGATTCAAAACCAGGCAGGGAAGCAGATCCAAAGTGGAAAAGTATGTATATAGTGCTTAACATGTGCCAGATACCATGCTAAGCACTTTACAATTATTTCCTCATTTGATCCTTACAACAATCCTGGGAAGTAGGTGATATTGTTATCCCTATTTTACAGATAGGGAAACTGAGGCAAACAAGCTAGTTAAGTGTGCTGCTGGATTTGAACTAGCAATTCTGAGACTTTGCCTCACACCCATCAGAGTAACACAGATGTAAAAAAAAAATGGAAAATCACAAATACTGGAGGGGCTGTGGGAAAACAGGTATATTCATGCAGTGTTGCTGGGGTTATGCAAATTGGTTCAGCCATTCTGGAAGGCGATTTAGAATTATACCCCAAAAGTCACTAAATTATGCATACCCTTCGACCACTAGCAACACCACTACTAAGCACATACCTCCAAAAGATAAAAAAGACACAAAAATATTAATAGTAGTTCTTTTTGTATTAGCAAAGAACAGGAAATGATGGTGTCCACTGGGGAATGGCTGAACAAAAATGATATATCAATGTGATGGAATACTGTTATGAACCAGTAAATGACAAAAGGGAGTTTTATTAGTGTGTTTTTCGTTGATATCAGTCAGTCAGATAACTTCTTGTATTCGGGACAGTTGGTACAAATTCTCCCAAAAGCCTATGGCATACTCTCTCTTAAGTATACACAGGCAAAGCCCAGGGGAGGATTAGGCTGAAACTGAGAAGAGAATTAGAGCCACTGCCTTCAGTTTAGGCATGTGTGGTCAGAGGGTGAGCTCAAAGCTACTTGTTACTAGAAGCCCTTTCTTGAATCTAGAGCTTGCATTTTTCTCTGGTATCAGAAGTCATGTTCCTTGAAACAGCTTTATCTGGATCAATACTTGTTCTCATTGTGTCTCTCTCTGCTCCTGCTTATAGCCTCTCCTTTCTTGGGTCACTCTTTGCCCTCCCTATATTTCTGTGCTGTTGGCCAGATGCTTGGTATCTGACTCCTGGTCTCCTCTCTCTAGTGACTTGGTCATTGAAAGGACAGGGAGAAGGAAAAGGGAGAAACTTCTTTTTCCTCTGCCTCTGTACCCAAGAGTAATTCGCTCTAGTGAGCCTGAATCTGGAGTCCTTCATCACTAAGCTTATTCACCATGGAACTGAAGAACATAGAAGATTGCTCCAGCTTTTTAAAGCCTTTGGGAACACAGCTTGTTTAGTTAGCCAATCAACTCTCTTCCCTCTTTGACCTAGTTAAAGAGGAATTCAAAACCAGAAGAAAGTATCGGTGGATATAAATAGCCTTATTTACACATTTTAAAAACTTAATCAGGTCTGAGTCATTGACCGATTGAAGAGCTGTCCAACTTCTTCTCTTACTTTTATATTCCTAACATTTTAGCACAGTGCTTAACTGTCACACTTTTGTTGTTATTCAGTCATTTTCAATCACATGTGACTCTTTGTGACCACATTTGGGATTTTCTTGGCAGAGAAATTGGAGTGGTTTGCCATTTCCTTCTGCATAGATAACAAAAGTGAAACAAATAGGGTTGTGACTTTCCCAGGGTCACACAGCTAGTAAGCATCTGAAGCCAGATTTGAACTCTGGTCTTCCTGACTCCAAGCTTGGCTCTGTATCCACTGTGCCACATAGCTGTCCCCTAGTTTACCTTTATTAAAAAAATATTTATTTTTAATATTCTTTTTTTAAAAATTTTGAGTTCCACATTCTTTCCCTCTTGCCTCTCTCCATGTATTGAGAGCAGTGATTGATTTCACCTTCCATCAGTTTTTATAAGTCTTCTCATGCTTCTCTGGATCCATCCCATCATTCATTTCATACAGTGCAGCAATAGCCCCATGACATTCCTGCTTATTCAGCTGTTCCCTAGATAATGAGCATTTACTTTGTTTGTAGTTCTTTGCTATGAACATTTTACTGTGTAAGGGATCTTCTTTCAACTGCCTATGTATTTTTTGGGGCTTCCCTCCTCCCCAGTCAGTCAGCTAGCTTTAAGTACCTCCTATGTGCAGATGATGTGGAAAGCGCTGGAGTTATAAAGAAGGGCAAAAGACAGAAAGTTTGTTTGTGTTTTTCTCCACCTCAGAAACCGAAGCCAGACCATCAGCTCCGAGACCAGCGTGGATGAAGGTGGTGTCTTTGAAGGTTTGAAGCTTGAAGATTCCTCCCCTCCACCCATCTTCTCTGGATTAGCTGGTCTGCAGCCAGGTACCCTCACAACCACCCCATTCCAATCAGGCTTGGTTTTGGGCTCATCCCCTGGTGGAGGGGAGGTGTTCATACAGATGCCAGCCCCCCGAGAAGAAGGGGCCAGCCGGGGAGAAAGCGGGACCTTCCATCACCGACCAGCCTCCCACCACTTCCACCACGGTCATCACCGGGGAAGCTCCCTACTGCACGTGGGTGGTGACCGGCATGGGCATGGAGAAGAAGGTGGTGAAGATCAGCCAGGGACACCAGCCCCAGCCCTCTCAGAGCTCAAGGCTGTGATCTGCTGGCTGCAGAAGGGACTCCCTTTCATCTTAATCCTCTTGGCTAAATTGTGCTTCCAACATAAACTGGGTGAGTTATGAGAAGGTCCATCTTGAGCAACCCAGAAAGAACATGGAGGGGAATTAACTTTGATATAGATCATGATTTCAAGCCTAGAGAGACAAGAGCCCTAACTCTCTAGTTAGACAACATGGAGTTCAAACCACCTTTCTGACCATTTCCTTACTTCATCCCTCTAAGACTTGGGACAATAACAACAATAGTAGTGGTTGCTAACATTTATATAGATGGCACAATGGATGGAGTGCTGATCTGAAGTTAGGAAGACTCATCTTCCTGATTTCAAATTTGACCTCAGACACTGTGACCCTGGGCAAGTCACTTTACCCTGTCTGCCTGGTTTCCTCATCTGTAAAATGAGCTGCAGAAGGAAGCAACAAATCACTCCAGTTTCTTTGCCAAGAAAACCCCAAGTGAAGTCATGAATGACCTCAGACTCCAAAATCCACTGTTCTTTTCCTTGTATCTGTCTCATTAATTAGGAAGAGGTAGTTAAAAACCCAATTAATATCAGACTTGAATTTGTTGAAGTGAATTATTATCACTGTTTCATTAAGTCCCTTAGCATAGGTGCCATAGGATTTCCTCACCCAGGATTCCTATGCTAGTGAAATCACAAGTCCTCTCCCTACTATGGACTAGGCAAGAGAGGCAGCTTGGTGGGGTGACTTTGGACCAGAGAGACCTAGGTTCAAGGCCTACTTTTGGCATCTACTGACTGCCTATGTGGCCTTGGGCTGGTTAACTTCTCAGGGCCCCCAGCAGCTAAGATTACACATTTCAAACAGGTTGCTGGTCTGAACCAATAGAAAATGTTTCCAAGTCCAGATTTCCCTACCCAGATGAAATCACAGGTTCAGACCATTCCTTCTGTCCCCTAACTCCCTGTCCATGCAGAGCCTTGGGGAGCTAGAGATCCAACTTCATCATAACTCTTCCTGAGGAAACTCCCTTTAGCAATATAGATCAGCACCTGGATGACATCTCACACAGTCTAAGAGAATTGCCTGGAGATTCAAACCCAGGCCACCTTGACTGAGACTGGCTCTAGAGCTCCTACCCCAGACTATCTCTTGCCTGGCACATAGTAGGTGCTTAATAAAGTGATGATGACTTAGTTCTGCACACAAGGCTCACTGACAGGCACACACCAATATTAAGTGTGTGTCTTGTCTTCCCTTGGATACAAAGAGGAAAAATGAAAACATCCCAGGCTGTCTGAGGGATTCCATTCAGTGTTTTTCCCCAGATAAGTAATGAACCCATACAATGTAAATGCAGTCTCTTCATCCAGGGGTTGGAGAGGATGCTAATAGGGGTGGGCATGGGGGGAAGGCCTTCTGTATGAGGGGCTATGCTCCAAAAGAAGCTGGGCATGGATGCCAAGAAGTAGAGGGGAATCCTGGGAATACCTGTAGTACCCCTTCCATCAATAAGCCTGACCCCTGTCTATCCCTTCCAGGCATTGCTGTGTGCATCGGGATGGCCAGCACATTTGCCTACGCCAACTCCACCCTCCGTGAGCAGGTGTCTCTGAAGGTGAGTCTGCTTGCTTCCCATGGAGGGAAGGCTCTGGTCTTTTCATTGGGGCCAGACTGGTGCCTCAGGTTCTCACGAGACCTCTTCCCCAGACTTCTGTCTCCCTAGCCTCTTTTGTCAGTCTTAGCTATTACTTAGATCATTCAGCAATGTAGTGGGCCAGCCTGAAGGCTGATGGCTATGGGGCAGGAGGAAGGGCAGAGCAAGATGATAGCACAGCCATCCTCTGCACTTGTGAGACCTCCCCTGGAGTGCTGTGTCCACCATAGTTTAAGAAGCACATTGAGGAGCCGGTGAGGTTCCCAAGGGGTGTAGAAAGAATGGGGAAGGGCCTCAAGTCTACATCATGAGCACAGGCTGAAGGAGCTGAAGACATTTAACTGTGAGAAGGCTCTAGAGAAAGGTGTGACAGCTCTGTCCAAAGCTTGGCATGGGTCAGAGGAATTCGTAATAGTAAGAGCAAACATTTCTGTAGTACTTTAAAGTTAGCAAAGCACTCATTCAGGTAGGTATAATCATTTCAGCCATTTTACAGACAAGAAAACCAAGGTGTCAGCAGCATCTAAGGTTTGCAGAACACTGCCTACACAACAATTCTGGGAGGTGAGTGCTATTATTATCCCCATTTTATAGATGAGGAAATTGAGGCTAACAAGTGACTTGTTTGTGTGCCACACAGCTTAGTAAGTGACTGAGGACCTGAATGCAGGTATTCTGGACTCCAGACCCAGTGTGCTATCCATGGTGCTGCCCATCTGCTCATAAATCCCTACTCCATGATACCCAACACCTAGCCGCTCTCCCTACAGGGAGGGAGTGCCCATTTTGGGAACACTCCAAGGTTAAGAAGCATTTCCTTGCCCCAAGCCCAAAGCTTCCTCTCTTCTCCACACTGCTCCTCGTGTTACCCTCTGGGACCAGGCAGAACAGGGCATGTACAGTTTGTCATAGTGGAGAGACCATGGCATTCAGGAAGACCTGAATTCTGATCCAGGCAACTCTGGACAGGCAAATCAGCCTTACTTTCCTTAACCATTATTCCACCTGTCTCCCAGGGTTGTTGGGAGGAGAGTGCTTCATCAAGCTTAATTAAGCATGACGTAAAAATGAGTTGTTATTGTCTTCATCAGTCCTGCTTCCCTGAAGGCACCAGGAGGTGAGGAGTGAAGGGTAGGAGAAAGAGAGCCAGGCTGGAATTTAGGAAGACCTGAACTCAAATCTTACCTCTTATCACTGGCACCTCCTCAAGCCTGTTTGCTTATCTGTCAAATGAAGGGATCAGACCAGATGGCCTCTGAGGCCCAGGTCTAGAGCTATGAACCTGTCATGTCATCCTTATGGGGAACTTCTGGTATGGAAACTACCTTTCCCAATGCAGCTCAGCAGCTCCTCTGTAACAGGGTCAGGAAAGCAAAGATGTGGAGCCAGAAAGGTCATTGGAAGGCAGCTAGTCCTTTTTACAGATGGGAAAACCGAGGTCTGGAGAGATAAATCAAATGAGAAGCAGCATTGCATAGTGAATAGAGACCTGGCTTTGGATTTAAAAAGAGAGAGGTTCAAATCCTCCCTCCAAAACACACTGGCTATGTGACCCTGGACAAGTCACATCCATCTCAGTGCTCAAATAGAAACTGTTAACTGCAGGCTTCATATCAACTTAGAAAACCACAAATTCATATTATCTATGTTGTACTATTTTTATTTATTTTTTAAAATATTTCCCAATTACATTTTAATCTCATCTCATCAAGTTTATAACTTGTGTGTCATAAACCATATGCAACCTGCTTGCTATTTTAGCATCCAACTCTCACCATAGGGTTACCTGTGGCCACACTGGAAATTGCACTGTCTCTCAACATGTACACATCTTTTCAACTATATAAAATATAAATGCAAGGTATTTGGGGCAGAGGGGCACTGTCGGCTAGGGGATTTCAGAAAGGGTCTCATGGAGGAGGTCAAGTCAAGATAACAAGCATTTATTAAAAACCTATTATGTGTAAGGCACTGTGATGAGTGCTTTATAAATATTATCTGATTTAATCTGAATAACTTATGATAGCCTGAAATTCAGTCACCCTATACTATCTCATGGGTACCTCACAAAACTATAGGGTAGGTGCTGTTATTATCCTACTTTACAGATGAAGAAACTGAGACAGACCGGTTACGTGACTTGCCCAGGGTCACACAGCTAGTTAAGTATCTGAGGCTGGATTTGAACTCAGTTCTTGCTGACACCAGATCCAGCGCTTTGAGCACTGTGGCACTACCTGAAGCTTCATGATGGCATGGCTAGGCTATGGCATAGCCAGATCCTGAGTCTGTCAACATGAACAATAAAAAAAAGCCAGTCATTGTTGTTTAGTTGTTTCAGTTGCATCTGACTCTTCATGACCCCGTTTGGAGTTTTCTTGGCAGAGACACTGGAGTGGTTTGCCATTTCCTTCTCCAGTTCATTTTTTAGATGAGGAAACAGAGGCCAGGAGGGTGAAATGACTTGCCCAGGGTCACACAGCTAGTCAGTATCTGAGACTGGAATTGAACTCAGTTCTTACTCCAGGCCCAGCACTCTGTGCACTATGGCGCCACCTAGCTGCCCTGAAGGCCAGTCCTCTATTAGACTATAGTGTCTCTTCTTGTTTTTATAAAAATGTTATTACCAATAATACATTTAAGGGTTAATAATATAATTAATAAATATCAATATTAAATGAGATAATTAAACAACAATGTTATAATACACAATGTTATTTATATTATAAATACATTTTGTATTTATAGTATAATAATAATCTTTCTTGGATTTGAACTCGGTGGTTACAGGGTAGATTTTCTAGTGAAAATCTTTACCAGAAGAACTTGCTTACCCTTCTTTTCTAGTGTATTGTGTCCAGGCTTCCCAGTACTTGGCTAAGTCCGAGTTCATCCCTTGGCTCTGGCCTGGATTTATAGAGAATTAAACTGGCAGGCGTGATTTACTGGAGGAGGAAAGGTTCCTCAGTGGCTTAATCACACTCATCACAACCGTCTGTTGGCCTGGAGTGCCTTCTGAGGTCATTCACCGTGACCGCTCCTGAAATAATGGGTGGATAGAGAGGCATTTATATTGTCCAGTCTCTGCAAATGCACATTGGAACAGCAAGCGGTATTCTGATCTGTGTCTGGAGACAGGGCGGATCGAGCATTTACTGAAACCTCGCTTAGGTTGACAGTGAAAAAGTGATGACATCATCTCATCCCAGCAATGGACTGTCATGGGAAGCGGGCCTCAGAAAATGCTTAACTTTGTCTATCAAAGGCAGTCCGCCAGTGCTTCATGCCCTCCTGTGTCCAGGAATGGAGATAGGGCTGCTTTTTGTCAGTAGCCAAGGGGATTGCTCCCACAAAAGAAAGATGGATGTGAATTCAATTCAGTTCAAAAAATGCATATTTAGCTGGGGCCTCTTATGTTCTTAGATCTGGGGAATCCCCATCCAAAACCGAAACAATCCTTGCCCTCAAGGTCCTCATATACCACTGGAAGAATACAACATATAAAGAAATAAGTCAATTCAAAGTGTACATAAAATAGATAAGATATAATATAAATATAGAAAGGAATATATATAATACAATATATGTCTGTTCAAAGTATATACAAAATAGGACAATATAATAGAATTATATAATAGAATTTATATAATAATATATGTAAATTCAAAGCATATAGAAAATATATAGGACAAAAGTATAGAATAGAATATGTAATGCAACATAATATATAAGTCAATTCAAAGTATATATAAAATAAAGATAGGATATAATGTAAGCATAGAATAGAATATATATAACATGAAGTCAATTCAAAGTATGTAACAAAATAAAGATAGGATAAAATAGAAGTATAGAATAGATCACAATATATGTCAATGTATGCCTACATATAGGATATAAGCATAGCATAGAATATATAATATAATACATAAGTCAATTCAAAGTATATACAAAATAAAGATAGGATAGAGGTATAGAATAGAATATATATAATACAATAACATAAGTGAGTTTAAAATGTATAGCAAAAAAATGATTGGATAAAATATAATTATAGAATAGAACACAATATATGTCAATTATACCAAATAAATAGGGATATAAGCATTCAATAGAATATATAATACTATGTAATATAATACATAAGTCAATTCAAAGCATATATAAAATAAATATAGGATAGAAGTATAGAAAAGAATATATATAATATAATATGTCAATTCAAAGTATACACAAAATAGTATATAATAGAAGTATATAATAGGATAGAATTTATATAATAATATATGTAAATTCAAAGTGTGTATAAAATAGGATACAAATATAGAATATATAGTATAATATAACATATAAGTCAATTCAAAGTATATAACAAAATAAAGAGGATAAAATATTATAGAATAGAATACAATGTAATATGTAAGTGAATTCAAAGTGTATACAAAATAAAAATAGGATATAAGTCTATAATAGAATATATATAATACAATAACATAACATAATTGAATTCAAAATGTATAGCAAAATTAAGATAGGATAAAATATAAGTATAGAATAGAATAAATGAATATAAATATAAACA
Organism: Gymnobelideus leadbeateri; assembly: GCA_011680675.1. Taxonomy (NCBI): domain Eukaryota; kingdom Metazoa; phylum Chordata; class Mammalia; order Diprotodontia; family Petauridae; genus Gymnobelideus; species Gymnobelideus leadbeateri. Next base: position 113,231 of record WOXC01009620.1, on the reverse strand, counting down.
AATTCAAAGTGCATACAAAATAAAGATAGGACGCAATATAATACAATGTAATAGATGTTAATTACAAGTGTATACAAAATAGAGGTGAGATATGATTTATAATAATAATAACTAGCATGTATATAGGGTTCTAACGTTTGCAAAGCACCTAACCCATATTATCTCATTTGACCTTGACAACAACCCTAGGAGGTTGGTGCTATTATTCCCGTTTTACAGTTGAGAAGACTGAGGCAGACAGAGGTTAAAGGACTTAATCAGGGTAACACATCTAGTAAATGTCAGAGGCAGAATTTGAACTCAGATCTTCCTTAGTCCAACTCCATAATTCTATCCGCTAGGCTTGTAGTGTATTACAGTCTGTTCACCCCCACCATGTACATTTCCATCACTGCTCTACAGGGTATTTTTTCAATTCTTTGCCCATCTTATATTAATGAGGAATAAGACAGGCATCTTACCATAGTGGTTAGAGTGCCAGCTAACGGGAGGGCGACATGTCCTGAATTCTTGCCATATGAGTACTGGTGTCAGAAAGACCAGGGTTCAGATACCACCATTGACACTCAGTAATTGTGTGACCATCAGGAAGGCAAGGGGGACCTGTGGACAGTTATAGACAGGGTATAGCTTGTCACCTTTGGTAATTCCTTATTTTAAAAATTGCCCTTTTAGATGAACACTGTCCTTTGTTCTCATTGCAAATTCCGTGTACTAAAGAAATGACATATTGTTTGCACGTGGATATGGAAAGAGACCGAGCTAAGTCAAATGACTTCTGAGGTATCACAGGATCAAGTGATGGTGATAACATTAAAAGTTAGCGTTTCTGTGGCGCTCTGAGGCTTGCAAAGCATGTTACAGATATTGTTTCATTTGATCCTCACAACAACTCTGGGAGGTCATTCTCCTATTTTACAGATGGGGAAACTGAGGCAGAGAGAGGTTAAGTACTTTGTGTAGAGTAATACAACTAGTTAGTGTTTGAGGCAAACTTGAACTCAGACCTTCCTGTCTCATGCCTAGCACTGAGTGTTGAAGACAAGATTTGAATCCATATCTTCCAGCTGTAATATCTGTGTACTTTACATGATACCAAGATACCTTCCAAATAGTTTGTCCTTAGAGGAGGACTACAGACACTTAGAATTTACTAGGTGCTAGGGTCTGTGATAGGGCAGCTAGGGGGCACCATAGTGTACAACGTGCTGGGCCTGGAGTCAGGAAGACTCATCTTCATGAGTTCAGATCCAACCTCAGCCACTTACTAGTGGCCCTGGGAAAGTCACTTCACCCTGTTTGCCTCAGTTTCCCCATCTACAGGACAGTAGAAGGAAATGGCAAAACCACTCCAGTATCTCTTCCAAGAAAACCACAAATGGGGTTCAAAAAGTCAGACACATCTGAAAATGACTAACCAACAAGCAACAGCAGGCCCAGTGGTCAGTACTAGGCATAAGGCAAAATGTGACAAAAATGGGATTTTTCCTGTCCTCAGGAAGCTTATATTCTGTCAGGGGAGACTACGTGTACTCATATAAGTATAGTCAGAATAAATACAGGAAAAGGTTCTTATTTGCAACATACTTGCCTTTCCCCTCCTTTTTCTTGTAAACTGAAAATTCTCCCCTAGGCCTGTCACACTGGACCAGGAGTCAGGAAGACCTGAGTTCAAATCCAGCCTCAGGGCAAGTCACTTAACCTTTGTCTACCTTGGTTTCCTCAACTGTAAAATGGGGCTAATATAACACCTACCTCCCAGAGTTGTTGTGAAATCCAATGAGATAGTGTTTGTAAAGCACTTAGAAAGGACCTGGCACACAGTAAGCACTTAATAAATCACTTTGTGCCTCAGTTTCCCCATCTATAAGATGGGGATAATAAAGTACCTATTTCCCAGGGTTGTTGTGAGGATCAAATGGTGCCTGGCACATAGTAGGCACTTAATAAATGCTTGTTCCTTCCTTCCTATCTCTTGTTTTGTCTTCAGGAAAAGAGATCAGTCCTGGTCATCTTCTGGATTTTGGCCTTCCTCGTGGGAAATACCCTTTATGTGCTGTATACTTTCAGCTCCCAACAGCTGTACAACAGGTGAGCACAAACATTCCTCTGACTCCCCTGGGCTTAAATGGGAGGGTAGAGAACATGGACCTTCGGGCCAGAGAAGAAGCCTTCAAGCTTGTTCATTAGCGTACAGTAGGAAATGATTCAGCTCCTACCTTGTGCAAAGCAATCATTCAATAAGTAGGCATTTATTAATTACCTACTGTAAAGCAGGCACTGGGGGAGGTGGTGGGGAGACAGAAACAAAATGAAACAATTCCTGCCCTCCAGTGACTTCCATTCTCCTGGGATACAATATCATTCAATCACCAAGCATTTATTAAGTGCCTTCTGTATACCAGGATCTGTTTGAGGCTCTGGAGTTAGAGGTAAAAAGATTGAAACAGTCCCTACTCACTCTAATGAGAGAGGCATCAAGTCAAATTTAGGGGATATAACAGAGGGAGAAAACATGAGACCTGGGAGGGGAAAAGAGGCTTCGTAGAGGAGGAAGCATATGAGCACCTGAACTGAGGCCTGATGGAGGACAAATTTCTGAGAGCCAGAGGTGAGGAGGAAGTATGCTCTAGAAATGTTTGTGTTGCTGAATCATTTTGGTCATGTCTGAATCTTGACCCCATTTGAGGTTTTCTTGGCAGAGATTTTGCCATTTCCTTCTCTGGCTCATTTTACAGATGAGGAAACTGAGGCAAGCAGGATGAAGTGACTTGCCCAGGGTCATACAGCTAGTAAATGTTTGAAGCTGCATTTGAACTCAAGTCTTCCTGACCCTAGGACTGATGCTCTACCTGTGACTTCTCAGGGCTCTAAACAATTCCCTAATTCTGTGCTGACCTGCACTGGCAGAGGGAGGTTCCTCACCTGGGAAATCATAAGCCTTGTAATCCTATGCCCACATTGCTGTTGTGAGCGGAGAAGAGAGGTCAGAGTGTCCTAGATCCAGAGTTGCCAACACTTAGTCCAGCTTAGTGACCTGTCCGAGGTCACTCACACTGGTCATAAGTGCTAGAGAGGAAGGATTTGAATTCAAGTCCTTTGACTCCAAAGGAGCCAGGGTGATTTCATCTCTACCACTAGTCATGTGACTTGGGAGCCCATTATTCTGAGCCAGGTGGTGATGAGAGCATTGCTGGTGCCAAGGGCTTGGGGCTGGAGACTTACCCCTGGCATGTTCTTAGCGCAGACTTTCAAGTGACTTAAAACATGTAAAGAGCTTTGCAAACCTTAAAACACTAGTGATTTGTGTTATAATCATCATTATCATTCTTTAGGAATCTGAGACTTTGTTGGTGAGGGTATATAACAATAACAGCTAACATTTAGATAACTCTTCAAGCAGCTCGGTGGTGCAGTGGGTAGAGAACCAGGCCTGAAATCAGGAAGACCTGAGTTCAAATATGACCTCAGACACTTGCTAGCTGTATGACTCTGTTCTCAACATTCATTTCCACAAGATTTTGAGTTACAATTTTTTCTCCCCCTCCTTTCCCTACCCCCACCCCAAAATAGCAAGCTCATTGAATACCCCCTCCCCCAATCTGTTTTCCCCTATATCCTCCCTCATCACCTAGCAGGGCAAGATGGACCTCTATACCCCAGTGCCTGTGCATCTTATTTCCCAGTTGCATGTAAAAAACAAAAATTTTTTTAAACATTTGTTTTTAAAACTTTTGAGTTCCAGATTTTTTTCCCTTCCTCCCTCCTCACCCACCCCCACTGGGAAGACAAGCAATTCAATATAGGTTGTACATGTGCAGTACCCAAATTATTTCCATAGTTGTCATATTGTGAAAGACCACCTATATTTCTCTCCATCCTATCCCACCTCCCACTTATTCCATTTTCTCCTTTGACCCTATCCCTTTTCAAAAATGTTTGCTTCTAACTATTCTCTACCCCAATCTGCCCTCTCTTCTATCATCCCCCCTCTTATCCCCTATACCCCTATTTTCCTGTAAGGTAAGATACCCAATTGAGTGTGTATGTTATTCCCTCTGTAATCCAAATTCAATGAGAATAAGATTGTTCTGTTCCCTTTCACCTTCCTGTTCTTCCCCTCCATTGTAACAGTTTTCTCTTCCCTCCTTTATGTGAGATAATTTACCCTAATCTATCTCTTCTTTCTCCTTCTCCCAATAAATTCATTTCTCACCACTTAATTTTATTCATTCATTCATTTATTTATTTATTTTATTTATTCATATTCAACTCATCCAGTTCCCTCTGTCTATGTAAACATGAACATGCATATGCTCACACTCACATATATTTATATATACATACACCCTCCTACACACACACACACACACACACACACACACACATACATATATATGTTCACATATATTCCCTTCAACTATCCTCATACTGAGAACAGTCTTATGAGTTACAATTATCGTTTTTCCATGTAGGAATATAAATAGCTCAATTTTAATAAGTTCCTTATGATTTCTTTTTCCTGTTTACCTTCTCATGCTTCTCTTGCTTCTTGTATTTGAAAAGTCAGATTTTCTGTTCAGCTCTGGTTTTTTCATCAAGAATGCTTGAAAAATCCTCTATTTCACTGAATGACCATATTTTCCCCCATATACTCAGTTTTGCTGGGTAGATGATTCTTGGTTTTAATCCCAGCTCCTTTGACCTCCAGAATATCATATTCCAAGCCCTTCAATCCCTTAACATAGAAGCTTCTAGGTCTTGTGTTATCCTCATTGTGTTTCCACAATACTCAAATTGTTTCTTCCTGACTGCTTGCAGTATTTTCTTCTTGACCTGGGAGCTCTGGAATTTGGTTATAATATTCCTAAGAATTTTCTTTTTGGGATCTTTTTCAAGAGGCGATTGGTGAATTCTTTCAATTTCTATTTTGCCCTCTAGTTCCAGAATATCAAGGCAATTTTCCTTGAGAATTGCTTGAAGGATGATTTCTAGGCTCTTTTTTTTTTTTTTTTTAAGCAATTGGGGTTAAGTAACTTGCTCAAGGTTACATGGCTTGTCATTATTTATGTGTGGGTGCTCATTTTCTGAGGCCGGATTTGATGTCAGGTCATCCCAACTCCGAGGCTGGGGCTCTTACTCACTGTGCCACCTAGCTGCCCCTTTAGGGCAATTGGGGTTAAGTAACTTGCCCAAGGTCACATGGCTAGGTTTTTTTGTTTGTTTGTTTCCGTGGGTTGTGTCTGAGGCCAGCTCCGAACTCAGGTCCTTCTGACTCCAGGGCCGGCACTCTACTCACTGCGACACCTAGCCGACCTAGGCTCTTTTTTGATCATGGCTTTCAGGTAATCCAATAATTTTAAAATTATCTCCTCTGGATCTGTTTTTCAGGTCAGTGGTTTTTCCAGTGAGATTTTTCACATTGCCTTCTATTTTTTCATTTATTCGGATCTGTTTAATAGTTTCTTGATTTCTCATAGGGTCATTAGTTTCCAATCACTCCAATCTTATTTTGAAGGAGTTATTCTCTTCAGTGAGTTTTTGAAATTCCTTTCCCACCTGGCAAATTCAGCTTTTTAAGGCATTCTCCTCACTGGCTCTTTGAGCTTTTGCCATTTGATTTAGTCTATTTTTTAAGGTGTTACTTTCTTCAGTGTATTTTTTGGGTCTCCTTTAGCAGGCTGTTGACTCGTTTTTCATGATTTTTTTGTATCATTCTCATTTCTCTTCCGAATTTTCCCCCACTTCTCTTACTTGAGTTTCAAAATCCTTCTTGAGCTCCTCCATGAACTGTAAACAATTAATTTTTCTTGGATGCTTTTGGTGCAGGAGTTATGACTTCATTGTCTTCCTCCCACTCCATGCTTTGATCCTTTTTGTCCCCCCAAAAGGAATCTATGGGTTGATTATATTTCCTGGGCTTGCTCATCTTGCCAGTCAATTACTTGACTTTTGAGCACTTTGCCATAGTAGAACTCTGCTTCCAGAATGGAGAGAGCTTTATCCCAAATCACTGGGGTTTTCACGGCTGCTGGATACATTAGTTGGGTGCCCTCTCTACAGACACCAGAAGCTCCAGCTCACTGATCACACACCCCAGGACCACCACCCAAGACCATGATCCAGATCCAAGGAGATTAAAGCAAGAGCAATTACCTTCTGAATGGTTGCTTGGTCCTCCTGCAATCCACAAGCCAGGAGCTCCTGAGACAGCTAAGGAACAGCCGTCTCACCTCTGCTGCTTCTCACCCCCCGGGAGGCAGGAGTCAGACCACACTCTTGGTCCCCCTGTTCACACAGCGTTCCAAACTGATCTTTTACTTTATTTTTGGCATTTATGGGTTGATAATTCTGGAAACTACCACAGCTGCTGGTGATTCTCTCTCCTGAAATCTGCTCCAGGCCCGCAGCTGGTCGGGGCCACCCTGGGGCCAGGAACTAAGTGGCTCACATGGGGCTGGGCTCAGCTCCCAGCCTGGTGCAATAGATCCTTCCTGTTGGCCTGGCAGTATTCTTTCAGTGGGAGCTTTGTTTCTCTTTGTCTCTTTGTGGGTTCTATAGCTCTAAAGTTTGTTTAAAGTAATTGTTTTACATGTATTGGAAGTGATTGGAGGGGAGCCCACACCAAGTTTGTGCTTCTAGTCCACCATCTTGGCTCTGCCTCCTAGCTGTATGACTCTGGATAAGTCACTTAACCCTATTTGCCTTAGTTTCTTCATCTGTAAAATGAGGAAACGGCAAACAGCTCCAGTATCCTTGTCAAGAAATGGGGTCATGAAGAGTCAGACACGGATGTAAGATGGCAGAACAAAATATAGCACTTACTATGTGCCAGGCACTGTGCTAAGCTTTTCACAGTTATTCTCTCGTTTGATCTGCATGACAACCTGGAGATCCGTGCTATTATTAACTTTTTACAGTTGAGGAAACTGAGGCAGACAGAGGTGAACTGACTTGCTCAGGATCACACAGTTAAGAAGTATCTGAGGCTGGATTTGAACTCAGGTCTTCCTGACTCCAAGTCCCATATTCTCTCCTCCTCAAAGAACTGGGCAGAAAAGAGAAGCAGATATGAAATGATCAGGGGATCATTAGACTAAAACATGTGATCAAGAAGATTACACAAGACACTGTAGAAAGGGCAGTGGTTCTGGATTCAGATCAGGACCTGGATTCAAATTCTGCCTCTGATGCTTGTGACCTCTGATACTAAATGACCTTTGGGAAAGTCATTGAACCTTGCTGAACCTCAGTTTCCTCATCTGTAAAATTAATGGAGTTGGGCTAGAGTTCCCTTCCAGCCCTTGATCAATGACCCTATAGGATCCTGAGTCACCTAACCTCTGTGGGTCTCAGTTTCTTCATCTGTAAAATGGATGGCCCCTCCCAACTATGGATCTGTAACACTGATAGCTAGAGGCCCTCTAGTGGGGGGGCTTAGAGGAAGGAGAGAGGTCTTGAAATTATGCCATATGAGGATCAGTTAAGGAAAATGGGGGTGTTTAGCTTAGGGAAGAAAATACTTGGGGTTGGGGGCATATGAGGACATGACAGCTCTGTATGAAAGGGCTTTGTGCAGAAGGAGGGATGGGCAGAGAGAGACACACACAGAGCCAGAGAGAAAGACAGAGACGGAGAGAGAAAAAGAGAGACAGACAGACTAAGAGACTTATTAATGAAGACTATAAATGTGTCCTTTCACTCATTCTGGACACCCAGCTAGAAACAGGAGAGGGGTACCCTTTGACCACAAGAATCAAAGAGAACAAATTCAATTATTCTTTCATGTAACAATCCTTTTGATACTTGAAAACCCCTGAGTCTTCTCATCACCTCCTCCCCAATCTAGCTGTCTTGTCCCAGGGAATGAGGCCAGCAGGGAATTTGGTCTTCAGTGCTGGGCTGATGCATAGAATAAAGGAGCCTGACTCTGTGTGTTTTCCCCACCAGCCTCATTTTTCTGAAGCCCAACCTGGACAGCCTGGATTTCTTTGACCTGCTGTGGATTGTGGGAATTGCTGACTTCATGCTGAAATATATCACTATCGCACTCAAGTGTCTGGTTGTGGCCCTGCCCAAGATCATCCTGGCTGTCAAGTCCAAGGTAAGGCGCTGCTTCCATGGTCAGGCCCAGTTACCCTAAAGTGAAGCCTATCAGGACGACAGCTCTGGGACTTGGGGGTGAGAGATCTAACAACTAGAAGAGAAGGAGTATGGGGCTGCTAGCAGTGGGGCCTAATCACTGTCACTTTGTGGAGTGCAAATACTATGGCATATTGGCATGTAAAGCCCCTTACTCTTACACTGTCTACTGTCCTGGAATCATGGAATGTCAGACTTGAGAAGGACTTTAGAGCAGGGAATGTCAGAGCTGGGAGGGATCTTAGAACAGGGGATGTCAGAGCTGGGAGGGATCTTAGAACAGGGGATGTCAGAGCTGGGAGGGATCTTAGAACAGGAGATGTCAGAGCTGGGAGGGGCCTTGGAACAGGGGATGTCAGAGCTAGGAGGGGCTTTAGAACAGAGTTTATCAAAGCTGGGAGAGGCCTTGGAGCATAAAATGTCAGAGCTAGAAAGGACCTTAGGAGAGAAAATGTTAGAACATAAAGCATAGCCTGTTAGGCTGAAAGGTTCCTTGGCAATCATCTGATCTAACCTACATGAGGAAACAGGTCCATTGGTACCATTCAGCCTACTGACTGCTTTTCCCAACACCTTAGAATCTCAGAGTTGGAAAAGATTGCAGTCATTACATTTTATCCCTCCCCAGAGGAAAGAGCAGGATGCCATGGAAGGAGGTCAGGATTTTGAGTCTGAGATTATGTGTTGAAATCCCAGTTCTGACACTAAACATTTGACCTTGGGTACATTACTTAGCTGTTGGCCTCAGTTTCCTCATCAGTAGAATGAGGACTAGCTGACCTCAGAGGAAGTTGGCAGATGTGATCACTGAGCCACTATTGGTGATAGCAAAACCTCATGAATAACAAGGAGGTTCCATGAAATTGGTGACGGGCAAACACTGGCCTCATTTTTTAAAAAGGAAAGAGAGCAGAGCCTGCAAACTATAGGCCAGTGAACTTGACTTTGATTCTTGGTAAAATCCTAGAAGGTATCATTAAAAGGTTGGTTAATGGATGTCTAGAAAGGAAAGCAGTGAGTACAGAGAGCTGGCCTGACTTCATCAGGAGCAGATTGTGCTAGACTTGCCTCAGCAGGATGAGGGGAATGCTGTTGGGGTAGATAACCTTGATTTTAGCAAAGCTTTAGATAAATATTTCTTGCTTCTGTTGTGGAAAGAATGGAGAAATGTAGATGAGAAGATATACAATTAGGTAGATAAAGAACAAATTGGATGGCTGGACTCAAAGCAGAGTTATAAATGGTAAATGGCCAGAGGTCTCCAGTGGAGTGCCCCAGGGATCTGTGCTCAGGTTGTGTGATTTAATACTTATTTTTATTAATGTCTTGGATAAATGCATAGGTGGTAAGCTCGGCAGATTTGCAGGTGACACATAGCTAGAAGAGATAGCTAATACTGAAAGAGTTTAGACCCTCAAGGCCCCCAGTCTTGGCAGTATAGAGCAGAGGTTGGAAAACTACAACCAGTGGGCCAAATCCTGCCCACAGACTTGTGAGTTAAGAATTGTTTTTGCATTTTTAAATACAATAAAACTTTATTTTAAAACATAAAAACATTGTAAAAATGGTTTTTATGTTTTTAAATACAATAATTTTGTTGTTCGGTTGTTTCAGTCATGTCTGTCTATGCCATTTGGAGTTTTCTTGGCAAAGCTACTGAAGCTGTCTTTTCCTTCTCTAGCTCATTTTACAGATGAGGAAACTGAGGCAAACAAGATTAAGTGACTTGCCCAGGGTCACACAGCTAGGAAGTGTCAGAAACTGGATTTGAATTCAGGAAGATGAATCTTCTTGACTCCAGGCCTGGCACTCTATCTGCTAAGTGCCCCCCGATACAATAATAATAACAACAACAATAATAAATTAAATACCATTGAGAGTAAAAGTTGGAAGTTAGGACTGAGGTAGATTAGCAAGCAAGGCCACGGTGCTGCCACCTTAATCTGTCTGAGAGCTGGTCATGGGATCAGAGATTTAAGGCTGGGAAGGGCCTTAGAGTTATTGAACCCAACCCCCTCATTTGGCAATCAAGAAAACTGAAGTGACTTGCCCAGGGTCTTGAAGCCAGCCCTGGAGGCCTAGCGTCTGTTCTAGTTGGCAAGAAATTGAGTGTGATTTGACCCGAAGTCTGAAGTAATCACTGATCTTATCCATTATAGTTAGGCTACTTGCCAACATCAGAAATTTCGTTCAGTTTAGATCTCTGGTTTTATTCATGTGTTTATAATTTATTATTTATACATATATAGATATATCTTTATATAATTATATTTATTCTTTCAAAAACGTTTATTAAGTACCTACTAAGTGTAGGAAATGCTGGGACCGGGACAACAAAAAGAAAGCCAGGGGGATTTTGTTCTACTAGGGGAAGGTGGGGGGGGTAGCAAATAAATATTTATTTATAAGTGGCAAGAACTAACAAATAAATCAAAACCCAATGAGTCCAATATCCAATAAAATAATAACATTAATAGAAAAAATAGAAAAGAAACAGGACCAAAAAAAAGTAAGTCAATATAAAACGCATGTAAAGTCATGCTCTGTAGCCCTTGGTTGAAGCAAAGTGCTCTTTTGTTGGGATTTCTTGATGACTTGCCACATTATCTGAGCTCTGAGATAGTATGTTGCAAAGGAAAGAGTGGTTGGTTTGGAATCAGACAACCTGATTTTGGTAGTAACTATCCATGTAACCATAAGCAACAATAGTGATGATAGTAGTAGTTGTAGTTAGTTGTAGTTAGGAGGAGGAGGAGGAGGAGGAGGAGGAGGAAAAGAAGAAGGAGGAGAAAGAGGGGGAGAAAGAGGAGGGGGAAAAGGAGGAAGAGGAAAAGGAGGAGGGGAGGAGGGGGAGGAGGAGGAAGAGGAAGAAGAGGAGGAGGAGGAGGAAAAGGAGGAGGAGGAAAAAGAGGAGGAGGAAAAGGAGGAGGAGGAGGAAAAGGAGGAGGAGAAGAAGCTGCTATGGGCCAGGCATTGCTCTAAGTACTTTGCAAAAATTATCTCATTTGGTTCTCACAACAGCCTTAGGAGGCAGGTATTGTTATTATCCCCATTTTACAGTTGAAGAAACTGAGGCAAACAGAACTTAAATGACTTACCCAAGGTCACACAGCAAGGATGTGTTGGAGGCCATATTTGAACTCAGATCTTTCTGCCTCCAGGAAATCTCTGTGTCACCCAGTTACCTCTGCAGCTATGTGACTTTTCCTCAGGGGACTCAGTTTCCTTTCGTGTAAAATGAGGGGGTTGAACTGGATACCTTCTTCTAGCTCAAAGATCTGTGATTCTCTGATCCCACATCTTCAGGGAGCGCCCTGAGTTCTATGAGCATCAGAATCCCAGAACAAGAGAGAAGCAGAGTCAGGGACACAGAGCCAAGTATCCAAGATGATATTTCTTGGGCTGCCTTGGCCGATGTGACTTGCCTTGCCTCCTCCCTCCTCCCACCAGAGAGGGGTACTCCTCCCCTCTCAGTTTCCCTATCTGTAAAATGGGAATTGATCATTGCAAGACCAACCTCAAAGGACAGTTGTGAGGAAAGTACTTGATAAGCCACAATGTGCTGTAAAAATGTGAGGGGTTAATAACATCAAAAGAAACAATTTATGAAGACAATTGTAATGACAATGATTGTTTTTGTTAATAAGAAGAAAGAATGGGGACTGGATGAAATACAGAGTCTTCCACATCCTTCTCCTTCACTTGGCCCAAGGATGCTTTAAGGGAATCCACAGAGGGGGAGCCTATATCCCAATACTTTTATTCAGCTGCAGAAAATATTTTATCTTCCTAGGAAATAGTCTATGGAACATTAAACATTAAAGATTAATAGGAGAGTGACTTGTCCACAGATCTGTTATATTTGTACTTCAACAACAATAACAACAATAAATAATTAATAAATGAGAATATAAAATAGTTGATAATATAATAAAATAATAATAATAATTGCATTTATTAAGCCCTTACTAAGTGGCAGGCACTGTGCTAAGTGCATTGTAAATATTATTTCATTTGATTTCACAATGACCCTTAGAGGTGGGTGCTATTATGATCCCCATTTTACAGATGAAGAAACAGAGGCAAACAGAGGTCACACAGTGACTTACCCAGGGTCACACAGCTAGTAAGTGTCTGAAGCTGGATTTGAACTCAGGTCTTCCTGACTCCAGGCACAGCACCCTACTACACCATCTAAAAAGAAAAGAAAAAAATAAGATGAGGATGAGGATGGTAATGATGAAGATGATGAAAATACTGATAACAGGAATAATAGATAGACCTGTAATTTCTTTGGTACAGGGAACTCCCATGTGGGAGACCCTTCCACCAATGCAGATTGGCATCTTCTCTGCAATTTAGAGTGTGAGAAGGTAGGGTCATGTAGCCGGGGGAATCAGAGGCAGCACTATTTCTCCTTTGCCTCTCATTTAGTAATAAAAACAATAGCCATCAATATTTCTGAGCAGAAATAACCAGCAGAGTTTCCTTCCTGAAGCCCCCTCCTGCCTTGGCTGTGTTCTGGAGCCCAGCAGCTTGAGCCAGGCTGCCCCAAGAGCAGCTGGTGAGGTGTGACTCCAGCCCAGGGACACAGCAGCTCCTGCCACCCCAGGGTTATGCTCGTGGCTTCCTGGGAGCTTGTAGCCTCCAGCTGCTCAGGTCAAGATGGACTGGTGCCTGCAGGGTGCCTGGTGGGGGCCTGGGTCCCAGCTGCCTGGGGGATCTTGGAACATCCTGTCTCCTTTCAGACAGCCCATCTCCCTGGGCCCTAGGGGAACCCTGGGATGCACAGTGCCAGGCACATTGTAAGTTCTACATAAATATTAGTGATGATGATGATGATGGTGATGGTGTTGAAGACGGACCCCAGGCCTCACCCAGCTCTGTCCAAGACCATTGCCGGCCCCCTGGCATAGAGCATCAGTTTACCTAAGCCCTCGTCATTCTGCTGGGATCTTGTCAGTACCCTGAAGTTACCGAGGATGTGGGTGGGCTTTCCCTAAAGAAAGAGATATTGAAATATTTTGCTCCAGCCCTGCAGTAGGCATTGGCTTAAAGATGAATTGTGATAACAGGTTTCCTAGCCAACATCTGCCGATGACCCCCCCCCACCCCCCCCCCCGTGAGCCAGGCTCATAGTGGGTGATTCATAAATAATCTGTGATTGTTTGCCGATTGTGGCCAGACCCAGAGTTCAGCCCAAGAACTTTCTGACCCCAATTTAGTCAAGGCTCAGAACAGATGGGAAGGAAGGGTAGGAGCCGAGCAACAGCTCCAGGCCGCTGGGTGCTGGGGAGTCCAGCCAAGCCCCAGCTTCAGAAGGTGGGCGTTCAGACGTCTGCCATACTCGTCTGTAGAAACAGGACCATGTGGCCAGGGAAGAGGCAGCGTTCTTAGGAAACATAAGATTTCCATGTCACTTTCCTCACTTTCCGCAAATGTCTTTGCACTGGCTGCTCCGGGGTGTGAAACCCCCCTACGCTGTGGGAGGAGGCAGCCTGCTGTACCCGCTGACTAGCTGCTCCCCCTTCTCATCCTGCCCTCATCCAACCTCTGTGAATCGTCAGGCCCATGCTGGGGCCCAGTCCCCTCCTCATCTCTGCCTCTTTAGAGAATTCTAGCTCTAGAATGGGAAGCTATGCCAGAGGCCATCTGGTCTAGTCCTCTGATTATACAGATGAGGAAACTGAGGCCCAAGAAATTAAAGTGATTAATTAAATTAATTAAAAGACCCCAGAGGCCATCTAGTCTAGTCTACTGATTATACAGATGGGAAAACTGAGGCTAAGAGATATGAGTAATTTATTCAACGTCAAAGAGGCAGCAAATAACTGAGTTCAGATTTTAACCCAGGCCGTCTGCCTTCAAATCCATCACTGCTTGTTTCCTATCTCTGTGTGATTATCAACAAATAATTTTTCCTCTGTAGGTTTCCATTTCCTTTGCCTATAAAATGAAAGGATTCCATAGAAAGGTGGGGGGCTACAGGTATGACATGAGACATACACCGTCAGGTGTAACCATTATATTTGTCTGGCCTAACTACTTTGATGCAAAGGAAGTTTTTATTAGAGAGGAAGTAAGGCTACATATTTTAAGTGAATAAAAATTTTAAGATAATTTAAAAATAAAATATAATGAGAAAGTCAGATCGGATGGTCTTGATGGTTCCCTTCTGGGTCTCATAGTCTACAAGTCAAGGTCACATAAAATTTGTCTGAATCTTAACAAGAATGAGATTGCTTCCTCTTCCAACAGGGTCTAGCTGGTGATTGGCCAAGGCCGGATGGGGATAGAGCTCTCCGCTCCCTTGAAGCCAGTGGAGGTGTTCACGACAGTTATTAATGTAACCCTGGCAACTGTCCAACTCCTCTTTATTATTATTATTATTTTATTCTGTGAGATTAATGTGCTAGGTCATCGTCGGATCCAGCCTGTAAAAGTGATGTGAATAGTCTTCCCAAGATAAATTGCGGCCCTAGAAAAAGTTCACAGCCTTTCCTTGCTTGTCTGAGTGCTGTCCCCACGCTCATTAATCCTTGTCTGGGGAGAAGAAAAGGGGCTAGGTCTTTATTTGCCGCTTTGGTGGGAGGTTGGTAGAATCACATCTGTCAAGGGCCCATAATGGCCCACAGCGCAGATGCTTCATCCTTGGTACCTTTCTCTATCCACTGATAGTTCAGCAAATTTATTATTATTTTTTTCAATTTAAAGTGCTTTTGGTATTTGGGTTTGGTTGACAGCCCTAGGGCCCCCTGACATGAGAGACTAGGTCGGCTACCTTGTCTAGGGACTCAGGGGAATTTCTTCATTTTTTCTATTCTACTCATCTCTCCTCCTCAATGTCGTCTTTCCCTACTCCCCATGCTTCTCTGTGTGATCACTAACCCCTAAGCCACCCTACTGTGTCCCCAGAGAATGGACAAGAAGCCTTTAGCCAAGATGACGCTGGAAGTCTAGTGATGGTCAGACTTCTTCACCATCATCCAGCCTTGGTTCAGTCACTTGAATTGTAGAGTGAATTTATCACAAATTACTTTCATTAGTTGAGCCTTCCTTTGTCCATCTGCAAAATAAATGGTTTAGTTTATATGCTATCTAAAGGCCTTCCAGCCTTGGGCGTTTTGTGTTCTAGGGTTCCTTTAGGTTCCTATATTCTTTGTTCTAATGTGGCTCCTAGCTCTGACATTCCCAGTTCTAAGTCCTGTCCCAGCCCTGATATTCTCTATTCTAAGACTTTCCCAGATCTTACATTCCCTGTTCTAAGGCTCTTCCCAGTCCTGATATTCCCTGTTCTAAGGCCCCTCCCAGCTCTGACATTCCCTATTTCTTTTTTATTTCATATCTTTTTTGAAAGTAACATGCTAAATGTATTATGGACTTTTAAAAAATTTATTCATTTTTTTAGTTTTCAACATTCATTTCCACAAGATTTTGACTTACAAATTTTCTCCCCACTTCTCCCCTACCCCACCCCAAGATGGCAAGCATACTGAACACCCCTTCCCCCAATCTGCCCTCTCTTATATCTCCCCCCATTCTCCCTCCTCCCTTACTTTCTTGTAAGGCAAGATGGATTTCTATACCCCATTGCCTTCATATCTTATTTCCCTGTTGCATGTAAAAACAATTTTTAACATTTGTTTTTAAAACTCTGAGTTCCAGATTTTTTCCCTTCTTCCCTCTTCACCCACTCCCACTGGGAAGACAAGCAATTCAATATAGGTTATACATTTATAGTTACGCAAAGCATCTCCATAGTAGTCACATTGTGAAAGACTAACTATATTTCCCTCCAACCTATCCTGCCCCCCATTTATTCTATTTCATATTTTTATAAAACATTTTTAACATTGATTAATATTTTATTTTTCCCAATTACATGTAAAAACCATTTTGACATGTGGTTTAAAAAATTTTTACTTTGAAATTCTCTCCTTCCATCACTTCCCCCTCCTTGAGACAGTAAGCAATTTGATATAGGTTATACATGTGCAGACATAAAAAACATATTTCCATATTAGTCATGTTGTGAAAGAAAACACAAGCCAAAAAAAGGAAACACACAAAAAATAAAGAAAATGAAAATAGTCTGATTCGATCTGCATTCAGATTCCATAGTTCTTTCTCTGGATGTGGATAGCATTTTCCATCATGAGTCCTTTAGAATTGGCTTGGATCCTTGTATTACTGAGAACACAGCTAAATCATTCACAGTCGGTCATCATACAATGTTGCTGTTACTGTGTACAATGTTCTCCTGGTTCTGCTCACTTCACTCAGCATCAGTTCATCTAAGTTTTTCTGAATTCATCCTGCTCCTCATTTCTTATAGCACAATAATGCTCCATCACACATTCATATACCACAGCTTGTTCAGCCATTCCCCAGTTGATGGGCATCCACCAGTTTTTATCATCACAGAAAGAGCTACTACAAGTGTTTTTGTACATATGGGTCCTTTTCCCTTTTTTTTGATCTTTTGGGATACAGTCCTAGAAGAGGCATTGCTGGGTCAAAGGGTATGCACAGTTTTATAGCCTATTGGGCATAGTTCCAAATTATTCTCCAGAATGGTTGGATCAGTTCGCAACTCTACTAACAGTGTATTAGTGTCCTAGTTTTCCCACATACCCTTCAACTTTTGTCATTTCCTCTTTCTTTCATATTAGCCAGTCTGACAGTTATGGGATAGTACTTCAAGTTGTTTTAATTTATATTTCTCTAACCAATAATGAGTTAGAACATATAGTTATGTGACTATAAATAGTTGTGATTTCTTCATCTGAAAATTGCCTGTTCACATCCTTTGACCATTTATCAATTGGGGGGCATTCCCTGTTCTAAGGTGCCTCCCAGTCCTGAATTCCCTTTTCTAAGGTCCCTTCAAGCCCTGACATCCCCTGTCCTAAGGTCCCCCCCAGCTCTGACATCCCCTGTCCTAGGGTCCCTCCCAGCTCTGACATCCCCTGTCCTAGGGTCCCTCCCAGCTCTGACATCCCCTGTCCTAGGGTCCCTCCCGGCTCTGACATCCCCTTTTCTAATGTCCCTCCCAGTTCTGACATCCCCTTTCCTAAGGTCCCTCCCAGTTCTAACATCCCCTATTCTAAGGACCCTCCCAGCTCTGACACCCCCTGTTCTGAGGTCCCTCTAGTACTATATCCAAGAGACCACCTAATTGTCTCATGGCAGACACTTAATAAATTCAAACTTGAATTGAATCTGCTTTGATGTAAAGCAAACCTGACACATGCCACTGAGTAAAGATTTTACTTTGGATGAGATGCCTTACCTCTCTGGGCCTCAGTTTCCTCATCTGCAAATGGAGCCCAGATATTCTCCAGGGCTGAAAGAATTAGCCGATGTGATTGCTAGACTGTTCTCAGTGATATCTGAAAGATCGTGAAGGTACCCACTGAAGACCCAAAGAAGGGCAAATGGCCCATTTTCTTATAAAAAAAAAGGAAGAGAACAGTTTCTCAACCATATTTGAATAACCTTGACTTGAATTTCTGGGAAATTCTCAAACATGTTATTAGATTGTTAACAAAAGTCAAGAAAAGTACAATTATAGCTTGTGTCCCAGGCTGTGGGCTAACTCCCAGCACCCTCTTACATTGGCAGCTTGGATCCCCAGAGGGATCCAAGAGCTAGTTCTTCCTTCAGGGTCCAAGGGGTAACTCTTAGAGACTGAAGGAAGGGGAATTTTCTAGTACCAATGTTCATGAACCCCACTAGTATGTTCCTCTGTTGATTATTAATTTATGTCAATTAGACATACTTAATTAGCTTTAAGAAACTGGCATTTATGTTGGATTATCCAATGATGCCCCAGTTAGAACATGTCTGGAGTGTTGTGATCATTTCTAGGCACTATAGTTTATGAGGGGCAGCTGGGAGCACCATAATGCACAGAGCACTGGGCCTGGAGTCAGGAAGATTCGTCTTCCTGAATTCAAATCCGGCCTCAGACACTTACTAGCTGTGTGACCCTGGACAAGTCACTTAATCCTGTTTGCCTCAGTTTCCTCATTTGTCAAATGAGTTGGAGAAGGAAATAGCCTACTGTCTATACTGCCCATTGGGCTTTCTTGGCAAAGATGCTGGAGTGATTTGCCATTTCCTTCTCCAATGGATTAAGGTAAACACAGGCTAAGTGACTTACCCAGGGTCACACAGCTAATAAGTGTCTGAGGTCAAATTTGAACTCAGGTTTTCCTGACTGAGAGCTCTATCCACTGAGCCACTAAACCTGTCCCAGAATGACATGGGCTAACGTGGGTGCCCATTCATTAAAAGTCTTTGGGATTGACCACTTGGGTATGTTGTAGTAGGATTCTTTTTCTCGTATATTACTTAATCAAGGCAGTTAGTGAAGGTTCTCCCTTCCAGTTCCCTGGTTCTGCAGTACTGTGCAGGGATTGGAGAGAGGTCCAAGCTAAGAGGCAGATATCCCACAGTCTTCCACCCTGGTCAGACCATGCCTACGGTACTGTATTCATTTCTACATACCAAATTTTGGGAAGACCATTGATCATAAACAGGAGATTGTCTAAGGAAATGCTACCAGCAGAGTGAAGTACCTCAAAATGATGCTACATATTATTAGTCAACAAACATTTATTAAGCACTGACTGTGTGCCAGGCTTTGTGCTAAGGACAGAGAATACAAGAACAAACAGAAGGAAAGACGTGAGGACTGATTTCAGGAAATGGGAAGTGTTTAGCCTGAAAAAGAGGGTTAGTGGGGACACCCCTGTAGTTTTCAAGCATTTGTAGGGTTGTCCTTTGGGCGAAGGATGAGACTTTTTCAATTTTTCCCCAGAGGGAAAAATGGAGAAGCAAAGGGTGGGAGTTATAAAGAAAGAAATTTTGATTTAATGCTGGGCCACACTTCCTCGTGGTTCCAGCTACTCCACAGTGGAACGGGCCGCCCCAGGAGGTGGTAGGTTTCCTCCCTCTGGGAAGCTCTGGAGGCAGGAGGCTGGTGACCACTTGGGGGCTGTTCTGGTTGGGTTTTTTTCATGTATGACTCCTACTGGAGGCTTTAGGGGGCCCTTTGAATTTGTGTTTTTTTCTGTGACTCTGAGTCTCAGATCTCTCTGAAACCTATAAGATTCTTCCCAGCCCTTAAATGCTATGCTTTTAGTATCAACCATAAACTACTTGAGGGCAGGATCTATTACATTTTTCTAGGGCCTAGAGTAGTGATTGGCACCTGGTACATATCCCTTAAATGCTTGTTGAATGAATAAATGAATTCTTAGTGATTTACCAGGGCAGCTAGGTAGTAAAGTGAATAGAGTGCCAGGCCTGGAGTCAGGAAGGCTCATCTTTATGAGTTCAAATCTGGCTTCACAAATTTAGTAGCTGTGTAATCCTGGGCAAGTCACTTAACTGTTTGCCTCAGTTTCCTTATCTGTAAAATGAGCTGGAAAACAAAATGGCAAATCACTCCATTATCTCTGCCAAGAAAACACGATGGGCAGCATTGGTATGCTTTGGGGTCACGAAGAGTCAGACACTTACTAGCTCTGTAACATTGGACAAGTCACTTCATCCTGTTTGCCTCAGCTATCTCATCTGTAAAATGGGGAATGGCAAACCACGCCAGTATGTCTGCCAAGAAAACCCTGAAATGGGATCATGGAAAGTGAAGCCTCTGAACAGCAACAACAAAATTCTCCTCTATTAGGATATGAGTCTCATGAAGCAGGGACTGTGTTCAAATTTCTTTGTATCACCAGAATTTAACACAGTGCCCAGCACCCTAAGGCAGCTAGGTGGCACAGTGGGTAGAGCCCAGGCCTGGAGTCAGGGAGACCTGAGTTCAAATGTGACCTCAGACACTTAATAGCTTTCTGACTGTTGGACAAGCCCCACAAGTCTTGTTTCCTCAGTTTTCTCCACTGTAAAAATGGGGATAATAATAGCACGTAATTTGTAGGGTTGTTGCTGAAGATCAAATGAGATATTTAAAAGTGTGTGGCACACAGTAGGCACTGTATAAGTGCTAAGTGACTTACCCATGATCAGGTAAGTTTCTGAGGGGAGATTTGAACTCAGATTAAGCCTGGCACTCTAGGCAGGATGTCACATGGCCTCTTCCCCTGTCATCTCTAGGACGTGGCATGTCTGCGACAAATTGCTACAGTAATTTCTCAATCATCTTTGTCTGGGGATCAGAGAATTTAGATCTGGAAGGGCTGTGAAGACCCTCTGTTTCAGCCCCCTTGGGGCTGTTCACCTTTTACAGGTGAACAGCCCCTTGAAGAGGGAGCTGGACTCAGTGTAACTTGGTGGCTGTGGTCCAGGCTCCTGGGGGTATCACTGGGGAAGGGGTCAGGAAGCCTTTCTTTCCCTTCCCTCCCTCCTTGTAAAGCTTCATGTCCCACTCAGTGACCAGCCAGCAGCAGAGGTCCCTATGTCCCATGGGACCAGGAGAGGCCAAGCTGTGGAAGCAGCTTCCCACAGGCCCCTAGCCTTGGCGTCTCAAGTGGCCTGCCTCAGAGCTGCCCCCTTTCCACCCCCACCCCACCCCCAGTCAAGGCAGTGTCCTGGAAAGGGCCCAGGATTGGGAGGCAGAGGGCCTGGACCTCCTCCTCTAAGTTCTAGGACCCTCTCTGCCCATTTCAGTATTCTTAAGGGCAAAATGAGGGGAACTTTGGGATGCAAGTTGTCTAAGGCGTGTGAGTTTATTCCACAGCTTTGCAGCAGTTACCTTTTGGGCCCTCATTCCTTCATCTGTACAATGAGGATACTGGATTAGTTGAACTGCGATTCTGACATGCTCTAAGGCCCCTCCCAATTCTGCTATTCCCTGTTCTAAAATCCTTTCCAGCCCTGTCATTTCTTGTTCTAAGATACCTTCTAGCTCTACCATATTCCCTGTCCTAAGACCCTGGCATTCCTTGTTCTAAGGCCCTTCCCAGCTCTGACATCCCCTGTTCTAAGGCCCCTCCCAGCCCTGACATCCCCTGTTCTAAGGCCCCTCCCAGCCCTGACATCCCCTGTTCTAAGGCCCCTGCCAGCTCTGACATTCCCTGTTCTAAGGCCCCTCTTAGCTCTGACATGCAAGGGCTCTCTGACCTAGCACCTCTTCCAGCTCATTGACCCAAGATCATTTGAAGGCCCAGTAGCTACTCATAGGTACAGCCCCTACTAGAGCTGTTGAGGAGAAAACTCACCTCTCCCCAGGGATCCCTGGAGTTTTCAGATTCCCTGTTTCTCAATCCTCCTCCCCAAGCATCCCTTGTCCCCTGTCTCTCTAGGGCCAAGCCATCTCTGTCCTCTGTCCCCAGAGCTCAGCCATCTCTATTTTTTCTTTGTTTTGTTTTTTTCTGTAATCTGTTCCCCGGGAGACCATTGAAGCCCATGTGGTGAGAGCGAGGGGGGTGGAGGAGGCGGGGGCCACAGGGACAGGGACAGGGACAGGGAAGGCACCCGGGACTTCCTGGATCCCAGCCTCCCCTCCTTGGACTCTCTCCTTATTTATTTTCCCAGGACTCCACACCCCCCAAGCTGTTGTTCCTCCCCCAGTGAAAATGAAAAACTGCCTTCGATACTCGCCTAACAATGGAAAGGCTCTCCCCACCACATGGCACCCCCGGTTTAATTTACTGTAATTCATTTTATATTGAACCAAATGATATTGTTTGTTTTTAATGGCGAAAATTCAGCACGGAGGAGTGGCAGCCAGGCCTCCTTCTGGGGAAATTAGGAACACAGCTGCTCTTTAAACTCTTGTTTCCCCTCTCCTGGGCCCCCTGCCTCTTTGGGCCTCTGGAGTGGCTTTTCAGGTTGAAAGATGATCCACCCTGGATGGGGCTCAGATGGTCACTTTCTTTCCACGTGCTCACTGCCCGGCCAAAGTCCTCCACTTACCCTCCTTGCTCCAGGCGCTTTCCCAGGATCCACCACCTGGGGAGGTGAGGAGGTCCAGTGCCCAGAATCAGTGATTCTAGAAATGTGCTTCCTAGATAGACCTTATCTTCATCATGGATCTCTACTGAGGACCAGATAAGTGGTGATGCTGGAAAAGTGCAGTGACTAGACTGGAGTCAAAAAGGCCTTGGTCAAGTCCCATTTTGGAAAGAACATTGTTATGGACTCAGAGAACCTGGGTTCAGATCCTCCTTCAGGGGCCTGCTTCCCACTTTGGGGAGCCATACTCTCTAAGACTCAGTTTCCTTAGGTAAAAAAGAGAAGAATGGCTTCAAAGGCTCTTTCCAGTCCCAGTTTTGTGCCTGTTATCATTTGAGAGCAATGTGATGGTGGAAGAAGCCCCTTCTCCTCTCTTGTACTCACTTTCTGTTATAGTTTTTACTATAAAATGCAAGACCTGGATGGCAGGGCTAGTCCTGGAGTCAGGAGGACCTGGTTCAAATCCCACCTTAGTTAATTGCTATAATAATAACTAATATAATAATACAATAATAATGACTAATAGTAATAATAACTATCATAATATTATAATAACTAATATAATAACATTTCAATAATAATATAATAGTATTACAATAATAACATAATATTGTGGTAATAATAACTAATATAATAATATAAAAACTAATATAATACAATTAAAATTAATATACTAATATGGTAATAACAACTAATATAATAATAACTAATATGGTAATAACAGCTAATAGAATAATATTATAATAATATGGCAATAATAACTAACATAATAGTATTGTAATAACTAATATAATGATATGGTAACAATAACTAATATAATAATATAATAAAAACTAGTATGATGATAACAGCTAATAGAATAATATTATAATAATAACTAATATAATAATATGATCATAACTAATGTAATAATATTACAATAAAAAATAATATAATAATGTGGTGATAATAACTAATATAATAATATTGCAATAACAACCAATATAATAATGTGGTGATAATAGCTGTTTATATATTTTAAATTTTTCAAAATTCTTTACATATGTTATATCATTTGATTCTCTCAAGTCAAGTCAACAAGTATTTATTAAGAACCTACAATGTTCCAGGCACTATGCTAAGCACTCAGGTTTAAAGAAAGGCAAAAACAGTCCCTGCCTTCAGGGAGCTTACAATCTAGTGAGGGAAACAACACCCACATGAGAAACGTACATTATTATTCTCAGCTAGGGTCACAAAATTAGTAAGTGTCTGAATCAGGATTAAATCTTAGCTCTTCTGGGCTCCAAGTCCAAGGCTCCTTCTGCTGCACCCCCTGCTGCCTCTGAAGGTTCTTGCTGTGTGAACATATTAAATCATTTCACCCCTCTGGAGTCAGTTTCCTCTGCTATAAGATGGGATGATAACAGCCCCTGGGTCACAAGGGTGTAGTGAGGCTTTTTCCCTGGTGTACGTAAAAGTCATAAAAATGAGCTCAGATGTGCTGATGTATCAACTGGCCAATCAACAAGTGTTTCATAAATACCTCCTGTATGCCAGGCCTTGTACTAAGCGCTGGGGATACAAAGATGAGATGCAACAGCTTTGCCTTCAGGAAGCTTACATTCTATTATATAATATATATAATTATTCCATAATATATTACTCTATATAATTATTACACAATATATCTTATTTAGACATGTATGTGTACACATACACATATATGTATACATATATATACACATACACGCACACATATGACCTCTCTAAGATTTTAAGTTACAGATGATCTGAAATGGAAGTTTGTTAAACACTGGATATTGATGGATTTATCTAGGCATTTTGAGAATTGGCTGGCCCAACACACCTTCTTCCCCTCTAAGCAAAGGGTTTGTTGTCCCCCATTTAGTGCCAGTGGCCTGGCCTCTAAGATCCCTTCTGGGACCCCAAGTCTCTCTGTAGGGCTTAGCATCAGAACCAACCTTGTCCATAGTCCCTCAGAGCTAGAATCCATCTTGGGGGTCATGCAGATCAACTCTGTGCCCTCATCTTTACAGAAGAGGAAACTGACGTCCATGGACATGAGATGACTTACCCAAGGTCACACAGACCAAAGCCTTCCTTTTCATATCCCCCACATGTTTTTCTTCAGTTACGCCTGACTGCCTCACTTTCCCAATCCACATTATGGGGATATCAGAGCAGCCAGTGTTGAGAGGCACCAAGGGAATTAATTAGTTGGATGAGAGGTGATTATGTTGCTCTTCTCCAGTTAGATAATTATTAGGAAAGTGAGCGCATTCCCCAAGGTGAATGCTGAATGTCCACTTCCCTTCTCCCTTCTGGATGGAGGGCCTGGGCCTTTCTTTAGACACTGCTCCTCCTGCCCAGGGGCCAAGGACTAGACCTAGAGTATAGCTATCCCATCATTGTTATCTACTAGCAGGCATGAGTTAGGTCCATCCCATTCATTCTATCAATCAGCATTATCAAATGTATTAGCCAAAATTAATAAAATTCATTTAATCAATTTAGTTTTTAGTTAAACTTAATCAAATTCATTAAATTTCTACCATGTGATAGGCACTGGGACAACAAAGTTAAAAATTAAACCATCCCTGACCTCAGGGAGTCTATATTTTGTTGGGGCAAACCATTTATTATTTTATATATTATTCTATTCTATAATATTCTGGATTATTATTCATGCATCAAATTATTACACACTTAATAAATACATGGTAGTCTGGGGAGGGAAGACAGTGATAGTGGTGCACAGTGGATAGAATTTTGGGCTTGGATTCAGGATACACATGAGTTCAGATCTGGTCTCAGACACTTACTAGCTGTGTGACTGCAAAAGTCACTGAATTTCTCTCAGCCTTAGTTTCCTCCTCTATAAAATGGGAACAGTAATAGCCTGTATCTCCCAGGATTGCTGTGGGGATCAATGAGATAATCTGTGTAAAGGGGGTTGGCCAACCTTAAAGCATTATATAAATGCTGTCTATGATGGTGGTGGTGGAATATGGGGTTCAAGCTGAACCTTAAAGGAAGAGAAGGATTATTAGGGCACAAGTGATAGGGGAATGAATTTCATGCTTCAGGATGAGAGTAAGGAGTGGGACATACAGCCTCACTGCAAGTGAGAACCTGAAAAGCCCTCAGCTTAAAAGAGCCAAGTCTCCCACTGCATCTGGGGCCATCTCCAGAGGAGAAAGTGAGGCTGGTGGCCTTCCACAGCCCTCCCTCACTTAAATCAGAGTTGATTGCAAGTCTCGTCATCAACTCCCTGATGTTTGGTCCTCTTTGGGAATGAAGGACAAACCACATCCACAGTGCTGGAGTAAGGGAAGTAAAATCCTCTCCAATAATGGCTATCATAATTGAAAATGATAGCTAATAAAAGACAAATAAGACCTAAAAGGTTGGAAAAGTAGAGAGGATTTTAAAGGCTGAACAGAGGAATTTATATTCAATGGTAGCCATAACAGGGAGCCGCTGGAGTCCATTGAGGGCTGTGTTGGGTGAGAGACCAAGTAGGGATGCCTCCAAGGTGAGCCTGGGGGAACAGGAACATGGTGGTGCCTTGACACTTTCTCAACAGAGAAGTTGAGAAAAGGGGTCGGTTCAAGTGGAAAGATAATTAGTTCTATTTAGGACTTGTTGAGTGAGAGATGCCTTTGTGACATCCAGCTTGAAATGCCCAGTAGGCAATCAGTGATACAAGACTCAAGTTCAGGGGAGAAATTGGGGCTGGGTATAGAGATCTGGGAGTCACCTACATAGAAATGATCATTGGGTCCATGAGAATTGATGGGGTCACCAATGGGATACAGCATAGGAGGGCCTGAGCAGTGGTACCATAGGGAGGGCATATTCTGTGGATAATGAGTCAACCAACAAGATGGAGAAGCAAAGTAGAGTCTCATTGAAACTCAGAGAGAAGAAGCTATTCCAGAGAAGAGTCTGGCCAATTTTAAATGCCAAAGAGAGGTCAAGACTTATGAGGATTGAGAAAAGGTCAAAAGATTGGTAATTAAGAGATTATTAGTAACTTTGTAGGTAGCAGTTTCAATGGAGTGATGAGGTCGAGTCAGATTGTGAAAGTCAGGAAGAGAATGAGAAGAAAGTAAATGAGTACCAAGTCAGTTTGGTTCTGAATGGGAAGAAAAATATAGGGGTGGCAGGGTCAGTTTTGGGGGTTGTTTTAAGGATGGGAGAAACTTGGGCACATGTTTAAGCAGCAAAGAAACTGAGAGGGGGGAAGAAAGAGAGAGGGGGAAGAGAGAGGGAGGGAGAGAAGAAAGAAGAGGGAAGAGAGAAGGGTAAGGAAGAAGGGAGAGAGGAAGAGAGGAGAGAGAGAGGGAGAGGGAGAGAGAGAGAGAGAGAGAGAGAGAGAGAGAGAGAGAGAGAGAGAGAGGGAGAGAGAGAGGTAGAAGAGATGAAGTGGGAGATGATTGAGGGAGCAATCTGTTAGACAGGAGTAAATGTAGAAGGGGTAGAAAGGGTAGACCTTGGTGAAGACCTTGGTGCCTCTTTTATCAGAGACTGGAGTGATGGAGGAGATACTAGTGGGAGATGTCAAGGGGTTCTTTGATGAAGAAACTAAAAAAAGCAGGAGCTTGTAGTAATTGGCCTCAGTTTTCTCAGTATATTAAGGGGGTGAGGTCTTCAACTGAGGGTGTGGGAGGTTTGAGGAGAGAAGAGGAAGTCTAGAATAAGCTCTGCAGGGACAGAGAATTAGGAAGGAATCAAGGATTGCCTTGATGTGGTAAGAGCCCAGTTGAAGTTGGTAACATACATTTGTCTTGGAGCTGACCCTCTGTGTTGTTGCAGTCAGCATCTCCTCTCTCTTTGTCCTTAATCCCATATAGAGCACCTTACATGTTGTACTCCTCTGACATCCCTGCTGATACCCTCAGTCTCTCTGCCCAATTCCTTTGTCTCACTGGTGAGAAAACTGAGGCTTACACAGCTATAGAGGGTGCTCAGGGTGGTAGAAGATACCCTGGGTTTGAGTCAGAGACCTCAAATCCTATGTAATGCCTTAAACTATGTGGGCCTTGGTCTCTTCATGTATAAAATGAGGGGGTCAAATGGACTAGTGAACCCTAAAGCCCCTTTTAGCTCTATTATGCATCCAGTCCTCTGTCCCTATGTCCAGTGATCTTCCATTGGGACTCCCTACTCTTTGTTTCTTCATCCATTCACTCTATACATGATTTCATCATTTTTTCAAGATGCCCCTCTGGGTGCTTGGAGATCCCCCCCTGGCCAAGCTGCACCAGCTGAGATAAAGAGGCCACCATGGGTGCCATGCTGGCAGGAGGGGTGCATGGGAGGGGGGATCTAGCCCTGCCTTTGAATGGGATTACAGGGTAGAGACAGCCTTATCCTCTTCAGAGAGAATGCATCCCAGGCCATTTAGAGCTTAACCGTCAACACCTTATAATTACCCTCTCCCCAAGTCCCAGGGACACAGAGATCTGTTTGTCTCAACCACACCATGTACCAGGGGCTGTTGCTGGAGCACGTGGGTACACCCTGTTAATTTTGATGGTAAGTTTTAAATAAACAGGGCCCGAGCCAATGAGGATGATGGAGAGACAGCTCTGGTCTCCATGCGATAGGCTGTTTGTAGTAGGCTGACTTCTCATCTCTGCCTTGCTATTCCCATGGGTACAAGGAGCCTCGAACTCAGCCCTGGGGACCATCTGCCAACCTGCTCTGGCAAAACCCAGCCCCAGAAACAGATCCAAAGGACTGAAGCCCTTTAGAGAACTCTGATTTCTGTAGTTTTCCTCTCAGCACAAACCTGAGGGGGAAGGAATGCAAGGGTTGGATTCCCCATTTTGCAGAGAAGGAAATTGAGCCTGGGGGGAGAGGGGAAGGGGTTTCCTCCCCAGGGCCACATATTTGGGGTCATAGAATTATTTAGGGCTTGAAGGGATCTTGAAGACTATCCAATCCAGAGATTCTTAACCTGGGGTCTATAGAGAGATTTCAGCGAGTCTGTGAACTTGGATGCAAAAAAATTCCATCTTTATTTTTACTAAACTCTAACTGAAATTTAGTCTGCCCTTCCATTATCTAAAAATATTATTCTGAGAAGAAATCCATAGGCTTCACCAGACTGCCAGAGGGATCCAGCCCACCAAAAAAGATTCTGAATGTTCCAGGCTTCTCATTTTATAGGAGAGGAAACTGAGGCCTGCAGAGGAGAGGTGACTTGGCCACAGTCATATAGGTAATAAGTAGTAAACTGGGCCTTCTGACTTCAACTCCAGTTTAATCATTCAATCAACAAGCATTTATTAAGTGTTTACTGTGTGCCTTTTTACTGGGAGTAAAAAGACAACAAAGAGAGAAAGAAGGAAAGGGAGGGAGGGAGGAAGGAAGGAAGGGAGAGAGGGAGGGAGGAAGGAAGGAAGGGATGGAGGTAGGAAGGGAGAGAGGGAGAAAGGAAGGAAGGGAGGAAGGAAGGAAGGAAGAAAGGAAGGAAGGAGGGAGGGAGGAAGGGAGAAAGAGAAAGGAAGGAAGAAAGAAAGAGAAAGAAAGAAAGAAGGAAAGGAAGGAAGAGAAAGAAAGAAAAAAGTGACTTGTCCAGAGTCACACAGTTCCCCTTAGTAAGTATCTGAGGTAGGATTTGAACACAGGTCTTCCTGACTAAATCCATTGGCCTGTCAGGCTATGTCATGATGCATCTTAGATACCACTGAATAGATGGAAGGTAAAGTGGTGCAGTGGATAGAGAGGACTTAAAGTCAGGCAGACATATCTTCCTGAGTTCAAATCCAACCTCAGAAACTTCCTAGCTATGTGATCTTGGACAAGTCACTTCACGCTGTCTGCCTCAGTTTCCTCATATGTAAAATGAGCTGGAGAAGGAAACGGCAAACCACCCCAGTATCTCTTCCAAGAAAACCCCAAATGGGGTCACAGAGAGTCAGACATAACTGAAAAATGACTCAGCAACAAAATAGGTGGCAAGGTCTCTCCTTAGACTGTGTATTATTCAAGGGCAGAAGCTGTCTTTTACCTCTTCTGTATCCCCTAAGCTTTGCACAGTGCCTGGCACATAGTAGATACACATAGACATGTTGCTTGCTTGCTTGAAGGTGGCATTTGAGCTGAGTCTAGAAGGAAGACCAGAATCAGAATTCAAATCCAGAATCCACAGCTCTGACACCAACTCCTTCACCACACAACACTACACCTTTTTAGCCTTTTCTCTGGCCCAGGACCTTAGCTGATATCAGGAAGAGATTTTGTCCCAGAGCCAGAGAACTTTTAGAGATGCTTGGTTTTCAAAAAAGAATGGGCCATATGGGGAGGATTCAAGCATAGGTGGGCTCATCCTGGACCAATCACCTACTATGTGCCGGGCATTGTGCTAAACTCTAAGGATACAAAAAGAGGCAAAAGTCAATTCCTGCCCTCAAGAAGCTTATAATCTAATGGGGGAGCAATATACTTACAAATATGTACTGATAAACCATATACATATAGGAAATAATTGACAGAGGGGAGGCTCTGGAATTAAAAGGGGTTAGAGAAGGTTTCCTGTGGAAGGTGAAATTTTAGTTGGGACTGGAAGGAAGCCAGTGGGAGGAGAGGAGGAGGGAGAGTGTTCTAGGTGTGGGGGACAGCTAGAGAAAATGCTAGAGCCAGGAGGTGGATGGCCTTGTTCATGGAATAGCTAGAAGGCCAATGTCACTGGATCAAAAAGGACAGTACTGGGAAGTAAGGTGTAAGGAGACTGAAAAGGCAGGCTATGTAGGGCTTTGAGTGCCAGAGGATTTTGTGTTTGATCCTGGGGGTTATAGGGAGCCATTGGAGTTTATTAATTGGGGGAATGAGTGTGATATGATGGGACCTTCCCTTTAGAAAGATTGCTTTGAAAGCTCAATGGAGGATGGACTGGAGTGGGGAGAGACCTGAGGCAGGCAGATTCCCACCCCACCCCCCACAGCTATGGCAATAGGGCAGGCATGAGGCAATGGGTCTGCACCAGTCGGGTGCCAGTATCAGTATAACTTGATACATACAAGATATATATAGAGAAAATACAAGTGGCAGCATAACTCAATACATACAAAATATATACAGAGAAAATGGAAGGTGGGGGCGGCAAGGTGGTGCAGTGAATAGAGCACTGGCCCTGGAGTCAGGAGGACCTGAGTTCAAATCCGACCTCAGACACTTGACATACTTAACTAGCCGTGTGACTTTGGACAAGTCACTTAACCCCAATTGCCCTCCAAAAAGCACACACACAAAAAAACGAACCGGAAGGTAATCTCAAAGGGGAAGGTACTTTTGGCCTAACCACCAACTTGGAGTACCCAAGGGAGTTTCTGATTACAGATAATACAGTAGTTGATAACTGAGAAAAAGACCCCTTTATTCAGGTTCCACATTCAA
Organism: Gymnobelideus leadbeateri; assembly: GCA_011680675.1. Classification (NCBI taxonomy): domain Eukaryota; kingdom Metazoa; phylum Chordata; class Mammalia; order Diprotodontia; family Petauridae; genus Gymnobelideus; species Gymnobelideus leadbeateri. Next base: position 82,757 of record WOXC01009620.1, on the reverse strand, counting down.
CCACCAGTTATTAAATGCTGGATCCAAAGACAACTATTGCCCCAGTCTGCCATTATATAGGGACAGGGGATACGGCTTGTAAACTGATAAAGAGAATAGAAAGTACATTGTGAGACCCAGTGTACTCGGGGAATGTGAGGAGAGAGACCATTTTCAACTAGGGAAACTGAGGAAAACTTCCTGGAGAAGGCGGCACCTGAACTGAACCATGAAGGAGAGAAAATATCCTGAGAGGTAGAGATGAGAAGGTAGGAGTGAGTGCATTGTAGCCCAGTGAATGAGCTCCATGAATGTATGGCGTGGCAAATGGTAGGACAAGTTGGGAGGATACTTACTTCCAATATACTTTTCAAATGCTATTATCCCCTCAGTCACTCATCAGATTTACATCAGTAAAATCTTGGAAATCATCTAGTCTCACCCCTTCGTCAGGCACTAAATTGCTACAAAACATTTTCCTTTCAACAGCCTTATTAGGTGGCTTTTGTATTTTTTACAAGCGGAGAAACTGAGGTTCAGAGGGAGACAAAGTAAAAATCAGGGAACTAGTATTTAGTAAACACCTGCCAGGCACTGTGTTAAGTGTTGGGGTACAAAAAAAGGCAAAATAAAATAATCAAGGAGCTCCCAGTCCAATGGGAGAGACAACATGCAAACAATTGTGTGGAAGCTAGAAGCAGATAAATTGGAGAGCCTTAGTGCCTCAGGGAAGGCATTAAGAATAAAGCCTAGGAAAGGCTTCTTATCTGAGACTTGAAGGAAGCCCAGAAGAGCAGGAGGGAGAGCATTCCAGGCATGGAGAGCAGAATGGAGGCCAGTGTCACTGGATCAAAAATTATTTGTCTGGAAGTGTAGAAAGGGGCCAAGTTTTGAAAGGCTTTGAAGGCCAAACGAGGATTTTATATCTGGTCTTGGAGGTAAAGAGGGAACCATTTCAGGATATAGAGTAGGGGCTGAGGTGACATGGTCAGAGCCATTTTCCTAGGAAATCCCTTTAGCGGCTGAAGGGAGGATGGATGGGAGTGGGGAGAGGTCAGAGGTAGGCAGCCACACCAGCAGCTGTTGCAGTGATGCATGGTTGGAGGAGATGAGGATCTGCACCAAGGTGGGGCAATATCTGAGAAGAGAAGCGGGCAGGGCAGTCGGGAGATGATACAGAGGTAAAATCAGCTGGGCCTTGTCAACAGCTTGGATATAGAGGAGAGTAATGTCAAGGCTGCCACCTACATTGCAGGCCCCGGGGGGCGGGGAGGATGATGGTGCCCTCCACAGTAAAGGAGAAGCTAGGAAGACAGGAGAGTTTAGGGGGACAGATCATGAGTTCTGTTCTGGACATGTTGCATTTAAAACGTCTGTTTGGAGATGTCTAAAAAGACTTGGCAATGTAAGCCCGGAGGTCAGGACAGAAGGTAGGACTGGGTAAGTAGATTTGAGAATCATGAACATAGGGTAATTAAATCCATGGGAGTGAGATCACCCAATGAAGTCATATAGAGGGAGAAGAGGGCCCAGGACAGAGCCCTGAAGGACACTCCTGGCTAGAGGGCGTGCCCTGAAGGAGGATCCAGCAGAGGAGACAGAGAACCATTAATCAAAGAAGCCATAGAGCTTTTGTTCAGGGTGGCAAACTCCAGATTTGGTGCAGGATAGTAAAAAGAATCACTCACATATGTAGAGCACCTACTATGTGCCAGACTACGCACATATTAGGTCATTTGCTCCTCACAATAGCCCTGAGAGGTAGGGGCTGCTATCATCACCCCCATTTTACAGATAAGGAAACTAAGGCAGAAAGACGTTAACTGACTCACCCAAGGTCACACAGCTAATAAGGGGCTGAGGCCAGATTTGAACTGCTGATAGGGGGCTGAGGCCAGATTTGAACTCAGGTCTTCTGACTGTAAATCTGGCACTCTATTCACTGTGCTACCAGTGTCCCATCTCTGCCTCTAATGTCCTCAGGAACTGTAGACAAAATCCTTTTGATGAGGGAGTCTAGGGAGGTGGCCACTAACGCCCTTTCAGGCTCTAAATCTATGTTCCTATAACTCTTCTGGGACTCTGTTTCTTCTCCCATAAAATAAACAGAATGGGCTTTATGGCCTCTGAGGTTCTGTCCATGTCTAAATTTGTGGTCTTTTGATAATGATATCCTATTTCTGTGCTCTTTCTACCATATCATTCTAGCCAGGCCTTGGTTTTCCTATCTGTAAAGTGGGAATAATTACAATCATCTTTCAGCTACATACATTTCAGATGTTGTTGGGTGTGCTTGCCATGGAGACCCCGAGCACCTGCCTTTGAAACCCCCTCCAGAGACACCATGGTAGTGTGCAGAAGGAGTCTGGGTTCACATCTTCCCTCTTACTCATGTGGGTCTGGGGGCTTTGGGCAGATTCTAGATCACAGAGCAAGCACAATTGTGCATTGGGGAGGTAGTTTCCAACCAGGACTCTCCTGCCTTAATGACATCACAGATGCCCCGGGAGACCTTTTGCTTTCTGGGGTCTCCAAGCCCTTTGGGGATGCTGAGGTATATAGGTCTCTGTGATTTTACTAAACATTGTTGTCACTAATTCAGGAGCATTGAAGCCAGTGGTGTTGAACCCAACTAGAAATGGGAGCCCAGGGGGCAGCTAGGTGGTGCAGTGAACAGAGCACTGGGCCTGGAGTCAGGAGGACCTGAGTTCAGATCCAGCCTCAGACATTTGACACTTACTAGCCGTGTGACTTTGGGCAAGTCATTTGACTCCAGTTGCCTTGCCTTCCCCCCTTCAAAAAAGAGAGAAAGAAATGGGAGCCCATTAACTGTACATAAGGATCCCTGCAGGTTCCATTGACTTAGAAAACCACGGAGTAACATTATCTATATTCTATCATATTGTCATTTGCTGTATTTCCCAAACATCTCAGTCTGGTTTCTGAGCTTCTTAGGAGTGCTCTGGGTTAGCCTGCAGCCCCTGCCTGAGTGTTTAGACACCTCTGATCTACCTTTTTCAGTTCAAGCCAACAAGCATTTATTGGGCACCTAGGGTATGCTAGATGCTGGAGGAAAGGTAAGGAGATGGCAATATGTAAACAGTGAAGTACAAGACAGAGGGAGGGAGGAGAGAGAGAATATGGGAGCGAAAGAAAGAGGGAGAGGAAGGAGTGAGGGAAGGGAGGGGGAGAAAGAGATGAAGGGGGAGAAGGAATGGGAGAAAGGAAAAGATTGAGAAAGAGGGAGAGAGGAAGAGAAACAGACAGATGGAAGAGAGAAGCAGAGAAAGAAAGAGATGAGAGAAGAGAGAAAAAGAAGAGTGAGGGAAGAGAAAGAATGAGAGAGAGGAGAGGGGTAGAGAAAGAGAATGGGAGAGGGGAAGAGAGAACCAGAGACAGAGAGAATGTTAATAACTAGAAGAGGAAAGAGGGAGAGAACTCTATTCCTTCTGGAAGGGCCACCTGAGCTTGAAGAAAATCAGATTTTAAGGGGGTGGAGGTGAGAAAAGAATGTATTCCAAGTGTTCCCTCCAGTGAGGCCCCTATCCTAATTTATTTTATTATTATTTTTTAAAGCAATTGAGGTTAAGTAACTTGCTCAAGGTTACATGGCTAGTCATTATTTATGTGTGGGTGCTCATTTTCTGAGGCCAGATTCGATCTCAGGTCATCCCAACTCCGAGGCCAGGGCTCTTACTCACTGCGCCACCTAGCCACCGCCCTCCCCCATCCTAATTTAAATGAGCCATAGAACAGGGTTCTCATTTCTCCTCCTGTTGGCGCGGTGGTGTTTAGTGGTACTTAGTCCCCCTGGGTTTGGAAGAGAACTCCCCAGAGTCATTGGAGCTTCAAGCCAGCTCAAAGCTAAAAACCTCCCGTGGCTTCCTGTTCCCTGCAAGATGAAATAGTAATTCTCTCTGTGTTTTCAGACACTCTCCTGGTTCTTCTCTTCCTACCTGTCTCACTGCTCTTTCCCAGTCTCATTTGCTCAGTCTTCCTCAGTTCCTAAACATGAGCATCCCCCAAGGTTCTGTCCCAGGTCATCTCTTCTCCCTCTACACTGTCTCACTTGCCGATCCCATCAGCCCCCAGGGTCTCAAATATTGTCTCCAGGCTAGTGATTCCTAGGTCTTCTTATCCAGTCCTACTCACTCTTTTAACTTTGTTCATTGGACACCTCGGATTCAAGGTCCTATAGACATCTTAAATTCAGTGTCCAACCTGCTCGTTATCTCTCCCCCAAGCCTCCCTTCTTCCTGATTTTCCTCTTCCTGTCCAAGGTACCACCATCATCTCAGTCACCCAGGTTTGTAACTAAGGCATCATCCTCAGCTACGTCCCTCCACCATCCCCTCTCCATGTACCAGCAGTTGCCAAGTCCCATCATCTCTACCTTCCTAGCCTTTCTTGACTCTGCCCCCTTCTCTCTTCTTATATGGCCTCATCACCTCACTCATGCCTGGTTGGTCACCCCACCTTATCTTTCCCTGTTTCAGCCCACTCTCCACTGAGCCCTCAGACCATGCCCACAATGCCCTCCTCCCTCATCTCCATCACTACTGCTCCTGTGCATCCTATGAATCGGGTACTGCAGAGGGTATGGTTGGCACTGGAGACAGAACATTTGGGTCCAAATCATGGCTACTTCCTGTAAGACCTCGGGAAATTGCTTACCCCCAGACTGCAAGCATCTCAAGGGCAGGGACTAGAATTCCTTTATTTCTGAGGGAAAAAAAGGACAAATTAGGTGCTTAATAGTTGATAGTGGAGTTGAATTGAATTATTCTTCCTGGAGCAGGATTGTCAAGAGGAGAGAGAAGGACATTGACTAACTGTCTGCCAGGCAGTTGTCTTGGCTAACCTTCACTGGGGCTTGCTAAGAATTGGGGGTAGCGGCATCCGAGGGGGCAGGGAAGGAGGTGGGTATGGATCTGTCAAAGGAAGCCATAGCCTTGTCATTAGCAAAAGCAGCCTCCCGTCCCCAAGGCTTAAGAAATAAAGGATGATTGCAAGCAAACTGGGGCTCCAGCCTTTCATGCTAATTTAATAAATTGCTCACTGGAGTGAGGTGGGGAGGCTGGGCTGGGGAGGGGCTGTCGGGTGCAGCAGTTATGGTATGCACTGACAGCGCACCTCCCCCGCTCCCCATCCCCCCCTCCCCGCCAGGACCTGGAGCAAAAAAAGAAAAAGAAAACCCACGAGCCCTCTCGCCACTGCGGCTGTGACCTCATCCCGGAGCGGTGCATCCCGGGGGGCTATGAGATCATGAGAATGCCAAAGCTCTCTGAAGGATTCGATTTGTTGAGAGCAGTGGGATCAGGACGACAGGCTGACGGAGTGATCTCATCCCCAAGACCCGGGGGGAAGGCACTGGCAAAGGCTGGCTACATCCCAGCTCTGCTCAGGGCTGAAGGGGATTAATGACCAGGGCTGGAGATGACATCACCAGTGGTACCCCGGAGCCAGCGGAGCGCCCTGCCAGAGTTGGGGGCGTCTCTGCCCCTCCCTCCTCCCCTCCATCCTTTCATTCCTCCCTCTCTCCATCTTATTTCTCTTTTCTCCTCCATCTTTCCCCTTTTCATCCTCTTCTCCCCCTTTCTTCCCTCCCTTTTTCTTTTCCCTCCCTAATTTCTTTCTTTTCTCTTCTCGAACTCTTTACCCCACCCCACTTTCTCCTTTTCTCCTGCATCTTTCTTTGGTTTCTCTTTTATTTCTTCCTCTTCCTTTTTTCCTCTTAACTTCATTGTCTTTTCTGTCTTCTGTTTTTCCTCATCTCTTGTTTCTCCTTTTTCTTTTCCTTTCTTTCACTTTATATTTCTTTTCTTTTTCTTCTCTTTATCTTTTTATCTACATTTATCTACCTTTTCTACTCTCCCTCTGTCTTATTCTCTTTTCTCTCTGCTTTTCTGTCTATTCTATCTTGTTCATTCTTCTTTTGGTCTTGCTTCATCCCTTCTCTCTGTCTTTGTCTCTGTCACTCTTTTACTCTCTTCTCTGTCTTACTACTCTCTCTCTCTATCTCTCCCTCCCTCCCTCCTTCTCTCTTTCACTCTCTTCTCCCTTTAACTTGTTCTCTGTCTTGCTTTTTCTCCCCTCTACTCCTTTTTCTCTGTGTGTCTTTCTGCTTCTCTTTTCTGCCTCATCTCTCTTGTTTTTCTCTGGGTGTCTCTGCCCTTCTCCATCCAACTTCCTTGACACCCACCATCCCCACTTTATCAGCACTTGGGAGACCTGTGAACCCCACTGAAGCTCTCCCACTGGCTCTCTGACAGTCCTCATATACATACCCTTTTCTTCTGGATCCTGTTCTTAGGATGTCAAGTGAGCAAGCCTAAGTGGGGGAGAGGGGGAAGGAGGCAAGTGCCTTTCAGATATGGGGAAGATCTCAGCGAAGTCCCAGCCTCATATTTTCTTCCATCTGTGTGTCAAGTTGGTGTAATTTTTTAGTATGAAAGAGACAAGTACATCAGTGCTGGCTTTCCTGGCATGGGGGGTGGGAGACTTCACTTGCCCCTTTTTTCTTTGTAAGGCTGAAATAACAAACAAGACAATGGAGGCCCTCTTTTGTATACAACATCAGGAAAACAAGCCCTTATTTTTAGGCCATGGCTCCAACTGAAAGTCCTTGAATATCAAAGCAGGAAACTCAGCCCCCTCCCCAGTGAGCAAGTCCACAGTAACAAGTGAGGGCAGTTCAAATAAACAAGAGCAGGGCTTAGAGCTCAGGAGAGAAAGAGGTTGCATGACTGACCTCGGGAAAACTTTTCTTCTGCAAGAAAGGGGAAAACACAAGGTTTTAGAATGAATAAGTATGAATATCTTAGAAATAATTCTGTCAGTATTTTCTTACTCATAAATTACTTTAAAGGTTTTAGAGCTGGAAGGAAACAGAGAACAGGGGATGTCAGAGCTGGGAGGGGCATTGGAACAGGCGATGTTAGAGCTGGGAGGGGCCTTAGAACAGGGGGTGTCAGGACTGGGAAGGTCCTTAGAACACAGAAGGACAGAGTTGGAAGCAGCCTTAGAACAGGGGATGTCAGAGACCTAAAAAATGTTAAGCAAAGGCCCTAATTTTCCAGGTGAGGAAACTGAGGCCAAGAGAAAAGGGCAATGATTTGTCCAAAGTTTCAGCTAGTTAGTGGGATTAGATCTTTCTAATAAAAATTTGGAATCATTACTAATTGATTTGACCCATTTAAAGAGCCCCACTTAATATAGTATTAAATTAATTCTATTTCTAGTAATTCTCCCTGTATTCTGAGAAATACAGAATCTTACATTTTGGAGGGATACCTAACCACTCTTACACAAGAATCCATTCCTCAATCCTTTCACAAATGAGTAGTCATTAAACCTCTACTTGAAGACCTCCAGGGAAGGGAAATCCACTATCTCCTAAGACATTCCATTCTCCTTTGTGCCATTTTTAGAGTATGTTTACCTATATTCAGCCTAAATCTGCCTCTTTGCAACTGCTACCTGCTTCCCTGTTAGGCCAAGTAGGAAAAATAGTCTAATTCCTCTTCGATATGACAGTCACTAAATACTAGAAGATGCTATTGGAACCCTGGGAAAATCACTTCACCTCTCTTAACCTCACATTCTTCAGCTATAAAATGATATGGGGGGGAAGGGCAATAGGTTTTACAGGGACTCCGATCAAGATCAATGACCAGAAACCCTGTGATTCAGTCTGGAAGGAATTCACTAGGCTCAAGCAATCTTGAAGTCAGGATTGTAAAAAGTTTATTGTTACACTTTACAAAGGCAGGGGTTCTTAGGGAGCCTGCAAACTTATAGAAGTCACAAGTATAGTTTTAAGAAGTCAGGACAGTAAATCAGGTGTCATTTATGCTAACTAGGTGAGTAAGGGTGGGATTAGGGAGGAGTTAAGGAGTGGTCAGTGCATAAAGGAACATGCACTTTTAGTGTCAACTGTGCGGGTGTATTGCCCATAATTCACTGGGAAATAGCCCAAGGTGGGGGGAGGCTACCTGGAGGTGTAGCTTTAGGCTTGGAAAGTCACTAAGTCAGCTAGTGGTCAGGGCTGACTGATAAGTGCCTAGTCTGCCACCCATCGGTGTCATGTTTGACAAGATGGATGTTGGGAACCAAGGCTAACAAAGACTCAGTATGGGTATAATTGGCTAAGGAGTTAACCTATAGATAGTGCATTAAAGGATTCATAGATGCAGCTGGCCACTATACTAGGGGGAGATAACATTTGCCTAAGCTAAAAGGTTTATATATGGTTTAGTGAAGGATTCATAGGTGTAGCTTGTTATTGTTCCAATTAGAGATAAACAGTTCATAAATTGTTGCTGGGCAGAGTGCTGGCAGGGGGAAGGAGCAGAGTTAATGCTCTGAGGCTGGGGAGGGGGAAATGTGATTTTACAGACTGGTTTTACAAATTGATTTTACAAACTGATGTTACAAACTGATATTAACAGACTGATGTTACATAGACTGATGTTACAAACATAGATCCCAAGCACCCCATCAGTTGTATCTAGTCACCTCTTAGATTCCATTAAGTTATTAATCTGTGCACCTATGCACCTGTATTTGTACATAGGCACTTTAAGTACTGAGAAATATGTGTATTTCTTAATATACCCCTTTAGAAGTTGTCATGGGTCATTCATATCTAATTTTCCCAACACTCCCCTAAGCTCTCTGCTTTCAATCTCCCCAACCTATATCTCTTAGCCCAAATTTAAAACATCACAGTTATTCCTATTGAATTTTATTCATTCATTCAAAAATGAAATGAATGTTTTTGCCCTTTGACATTTTTTTATGGTGACATTCAGCATATTAACTGTCCCTACTAGCTCCCAAGACATCTGTAGATTTAGCAAACCAGTCTTCTATGGCTCTGTCTACATCATCACTAAAAGTTTTCAGAACAGGGCCAAAGATAGACACCTAAGGTACTCTACTAAAGACCTCCTTCCAAATTGGCATCAACCTATTTGTGTGTATTTGTGGGGCATGTGATTCATCAGGTTCTGAATCTACATAACCATATTGTCATATAGCCCACATCTCTCCTTGTCCACAAAGATAATGTGAGAGACTTGCTTTGTTGCAGTGATGAAATGTTAATATACTTTTGTCTACCAGTATAATAACCCGGTCACAAAAAAAGGAAATTAGGTTAATCTGACACAGTTATTCTTGAGGAAAGCCATGCTGTCTGTAGTTATCATGGCTTTCCTTTCTAAGTGCTCACAAACAAGCCAGCCTTTCCATGATGTGCTCCAAAATTTTCTTGATAATCAAAGTCAAATTGAATTTGGCTTACTGTTGATATGCCTTCTTCCATTTTTTGATAATTGGGATAATTTAATATTTTCCCAGTTCTGCAGCATTTTTCCTTTTCTTCAGTGTTTCTCAAAAATCAAGATCAGTGTCCCTGGAATCAGAGAATCTAGGTTCAAATCCTTCTCCTTGTTTACTATTTTTGTCACATTTGTACAAGTCATTTAATCTCCTGGGCCTTAGTTTCCTCTTCTGGAAAATGAACGAACTGTACTAGAGTTGGCCTCTGGCATACTTTCTAGCTCTAAGTCTGCTACCAGTTTACTGAAGTCACTTGTGGGACCAGAGACTGTAGAAAAATTAATTTTATTTGCTCAGCATTTTTTGTTTTAAAAGGGATGAGTTGCCTGGTGTCTTTGTGTATATAGTTCATTCAGACAAAATGGTCTGAGCTCATTGGACACAGGTAGATACCATCAGTCATTCAGTAAACATTTATTAAGTCCTACTATGTGCCATGTACTGTTCTAAGTGCCAGTGATACAAAGAAAAGCAGAAGACAGTCTCTGCTGTCAAGAACTTCATGATCTAATGGGGGAGACAATGTGCAAACAGCTATGTACAAATAAGAAAAAAATGAATAACAGTTGGGAAGGTATTAGAATTCAGAGGGCCAGGAAAGGCTTCCTATAGATGGTCAGATTATAGCTGAGATTTGAAGGAAGCCATTGACTTATTTTTCTTAGGTTTCTGCTCTGTTAACCATTTCTGTTCCATCTCTCCTTCTCCAGAGATCATTCTTCTTGGAAGTGAAGGCAGAAAGATTGAGATTTGATACTAGTTTAATTAATACCAAGTTCAGAATTTTCTAACAAATCATTTTTTTGTTTTTTTTTAACTAGTGGAAGCCAGGAAGGCTTGTAGGAGATGATACAGAGTGAAGAGATTGGGACCAAGAGGACAGTTTATAAACAAAGACCATAATGTTGTAAAAGCAATTTTGAAAGACTTCAGAATTCTGATCAACCACAGTTCCAAAGAACCCATAATAAAAATTATGTGCTACCTTCCTCCTGATAGAGGGGTAGGTGATGATGGACTCTAGGTATAGACTGAAGCATTCTTGGTATGTGACTAATGAGAGAATTAGTTTTATCTAACTATACATATTTGTTACACAGGTTTTGTTTTTTCTTTTTCCTTTGGGAGAAGAGAAAGGAAGATAAAATGGATTTTAGTTAAATGAAAAAATAATATTTAATTTTTAAGTAATATTTAATTTTTAATAAACTAAGGGAAGGAAAGTACAAAGTTAGGAAGAGACTTGACCTAAGACCAGACCTGGATGCTTAGAATCAAAGTCTCAGAGTTCAAAGGAACCTTAGATGTCCAACCCATACACAAAGCAAGACTCCCGCATCCCAGAAAAATAGCCACCCAGGCTGTGTTGGGAGACCTTGGAGATGGGAGACTCATCACTTCAAAGTCAGCCCATTAGACTTCTAGACATCCCCTATTATTTAGGGCTTCTTCTAGAGCCAATCATCTCTTCCCCAAGCAAATCATCACAGCTTTTTCAAAATCATTCTCATGTGGCTCTTTTCCTTTTATCATTCCAATTTTTAAAAATTTATGTTTATTCTCAATTAAAAATTTTTCTCCTATCCCCTACCCAGTGAGAAGACAAGAATTATACATATGAAATCATGCAAAACAATTTCACATTAGTCATCTTCTGGTGGGAGGAAGCAAGAAAAATCAAGAAAGAAAAAAATATGCTTCAATCTGCCCTCTGAGTCTATCAGTTCTTTATATGGAGATGGATAGCATTTTATATCATGAGTTCTTTTGGAGTTATGGTGGATCATTGTATTGATAAGAATTACTAAGTCTTTCATAGTTAATTACTTTTACAATATAGCTGTGCCCTTGGTTCTGCTCACTTCACTTTGCATCAGTTCATATAAGTCTTTCTAGGTTTTTCTGAAGCTACTCCATTCATCATTTCTTATAGCACAATAGTATCCCATCACATTCATATACCTTAATTTGTTCAGCCATTCCTTAGTTGATGAACATCTGTAAAGCCAAGCACAAGCAGCTCTCCTGAGGACTGCTGCTGTGAATGACGTTAAGGTTCTGATCACATAGTATAGTGAACTCTCTACTTATTCAGCAGTAAACTAAAGCAAAACATTCACAGAAACCAAAGTACAACATTCACAACAATATAACATAATAACTTATTACTAAGGTGGCCACAGAATCTTAAACAAAAAACATTCAGTAAGTCCTTAATCATCCTTAAGGAGCAGCCATCCTTAAGTGGTGCAAAGTACAAAGGTCTCCCACCCCTAGGTCACATTGTCTTAATCTCATCAGCCAGCACTAAGTACCCAAGTAAAGATCCTTTCATCTTGACTCAAAGACTGACTCCCAAACTCCATGATTCTTCTTCCATGCTCCAAGCTCTTGCCTGAATTCACCCAACTGTCACCTGGACTCACAGGTAGGCAGCTCCCAGCTCCTGTTCCAGCTCCCATTCTAGCTCCCATGCCAGCTGTACACATCAAGCTTAACAGAGTTGCAGCAATGTTCACACACATTGCCAGAATTCTCACCAGTTTACTTTCTGCTTGTGAAATCAACACACACCAACAGACAGGGCCTCTGTCTGAAAAATTAACACAGACAAAAAGACAGGATTTCTCTCTGAAAAAAAAAAAAAACACAAATCATCAGTAAAGTCCAAGGACCTCTGAAAACATCAGTAAAACCCTCCTTCAGGACTTCTGTAAACAGATAACAGGAGAGTCCTCTTTCAGGGCTTCTGAATCAGCAGTAAGGTCCCAGGGCTTCTGTAACAATAGCAATATCCAGCAGACAGAGTGCCAACATCACAGGTATCCTTCCTCCCAGTTCTGCTTGGTCCCAGCTCATGCTCGAACTTTTATTTGCTCTCCTCCTTCCTGTTCCACCCTTCCTCTTTCATCTTTCCTGTTCCCATCTTTGGGAAGTTCCTCCTACTGTGGGCTTCACAGGTTCAGTTTCTAACAAAGACTTAATATAATCACAGGTGAGGCTCAAAGACACTTGAATAACTAAAACAAGGAGCTAAGTACAATTTTGCTTGTTGTCACAGCATCCCCTTCATTTCCTATTCTTTACCACTGCAAAAAAGAGCAGTTATAAACATATTTTGTACATGTAGGTTCTTTTCCTTTTTTCTTTTATCTCTTTCGGTTTGTTGTTGTTTGTCCTTCTTTCTCAAAGAGGACCTTGACATAAGGGAGGTGATGCCATGACATGCAAGTGTATTGGATTTAAGTGAGGCAAGGCTGTGCAAAGTCACCAGCCTCACTTTCTCCTCTGGAGTCACCTGGATCCAGTGGCAAGATATAGATCAGGATGACTGGAGATGGCTCTGGATTCAGGGGGAGACCATGACCTTTTAGTCCATATCAGTTTGACTGAGGCAATGTGTGTTCAGTGATTAAGGCAAGGTAAAAAATGAGGTAGAGAATGGCCTCTCTTACCTAGTTAAAAAAAAATCAGTCTGGGAAGGGGAGACCCTCAGAGTTTCTGGCCAAAACAGAAAAAAAAAATGCTATTTACATTCACTCTGAGCCAATCACAGCCCAAACAATGTCCAGATGGGGCTTGACCTAGGACCAATTGTTGTCCAATTAATGTTTGAATTTAAATCAGGGGCCTTAAGAAAGAAATCTAGCTCATAAACCCAAAGATATCTTGCAAGGTTTCAGCAATCAAAATTTATATTCCTTTGGGCAGAGCACCTGCAGGTAAGAGTCTGATACCCTGTATGGACAGAGGGAAAGGAAAGGAAGGAAGGAATACAGGAAGAAGGAAGGAGGGAAGGAAAAATAGAAGGAAGGAAGGAAGGAAGGAAGGAAGGAAGGAAGGAAGGAAGGAAGGAAGGAAGGAAGGAAGGAAGGAAGGAGCAAAGGAGCAGCTATATTGCCCAACTGTCCAGTTCCCAATGGGGCAGCTCCTACTGCTGTGCAAAGTTACCAGCCTCACTTTCTACTCCAGATCTATCTGGATCCAGTGGCAAGATATAGATCAGGACAATGGGAGATGACCCTCTCTCTTATTAGCAGTATTGCTAGGTCATAGGTCATGCATAATTTTATAAGCTTTTGGACATAGTTCCAAATTGTTCTCCACAATGGTTGGACCAGTTCACAACTCAACCAACAATGCATTAGTGTCCCTATTTTTCCACATCCCCGTCTTTGTCATTTGTCATTCTTTTTTTCTATCATGTTAACCAATCTGGTTGGTGTAAGGTGGTGAGTTGTTTTAATTTACATTTCTCTAATCAATAGTGATTTAGAGCATTTTTCATATCCCCTTTGATAGCTTTGATTTCTTCCTTTGAAAACTGCCTTTTACCATTTATCAATTGTGAAATGGCTCCTTTAAAATTTTTTCAATTTAAAATTTTAAAATATTTTAAAATTAGAATTAAAATTTAATCTTTTAAATTTTAATTTTTAAATTAATTTTAAAAGTTTTATTTAAATTTAAAATATATTTGAGAAATGAGACCCTTATCAGAGAAACTTGCTGTAAAAAAACTTTTTCTCTGGCATCTTGCTTTTCTTTTAATTTTGGCTTAATTGGTTTTGTTTATGCAAAATCTTTTAAATTTTATGTAGTCAAAATTATGCATTTTATCCCCTGTGAAAAATATAGTTTGAAATCTGATACTGTTAGGCCCCCTTCACAATTGTTTTAAATCAAATTTTATATTTCTTTTTAGTTTACATCATTCATTTCCACAAGATTTTGAGTTACAAGTTTTCTCCTTGTCTTTCCCCTGCCCAACACCCCTAAACAGCAATCTCACTGTATACCCCCTCCCCCAATCTGCTCTCTCCTATATCTTCCCCTCTTCCCCCTCCAATTTTCCAGTAGGGCAAGATGGATCTCTATACCCCAGTGCCTCTACATCTTATTTCCCAGTTGCATGTAAAAATTAATAATAATAATTTTTTAAAACATTTGATTTTAAAACTTTGAATTCCAAATTCTTTCCCTTTCTCCCTCCTCACCCACCCTTACTGGGAAGATAAGCAATTCAATATTGGTTGTACATATGTAGCTACGCAAAACATTTCTATAGTGGATATATTGTGAAAGACTGACTATATTTCCCTCCATCCTATCCTGCCTCCCACTTGTTCTATTCTCTACTTTGACCCTATCCCTTTTCAAAAGTGTGTGCTTCTAGCTTCCCTTCCGCCCAACCTGCCCTCCCCTCCATCATCCCCCCTCTCATCCCCTTAACCCCCTACTCTCCTGTAGGGTGAAATACTCTATTTAATGTGTATGTCATTCCCTCCCTCAGCCAAATCCAATGAGAATAAGATTTACCCATTCCCTTTTTCCTTCCTGTTCTTTCCCTCCATTGTAACAGTTTTCCCTTGCCTCTTCTATATGAGATAATTTACCCCATTCTGTCCCTCCCCATCTCCTCTCATTATATTCCTCTTTCACCTCTCAATTTCACCTTTTAAGTATCATCCCTTCCTATTCAATTGGTCCTGTGCCCTCTGTCTATGTATACCTGTACACATATATATACACATTCACATATGTATTCATATGCCCATATACCCTCCTATATAAACACATATATACATTTCTATTTCCTTCAACTATTCTTATACTGAGAAAATTTTCATAAGTTACAATTATTGTTTTTCCATGTAGGAATATAAATAGTTCAGCTTTGATAAGTTCCTTATGATTTCTTTTCCCTGTTTACCTTTCTCATGCTTCTCTTGCTTCTTGTATCTGAATGTCAAATTTTCTATTCAGCTCTGTTTTTTTCATCAATAATACTTGAAAGTCCTCTATTCCACTGAATGACCATATTTGCCCCTGAAACATGATACTCAGTTTTGCTGGGTAGGTGATTTTTTGTTTTAATCCCAGCTCCTTTGACCTCTGGAATATTATATTCCAAGCCCTTCAGTCTCTCAATGTAAAAGCTGCCAGATCCTACTGATTGTGTTTCCACAATATTCAAATTGTTCCTTCTTGGCTGCCTGTAATATTTTCTTCTTGATCTGGGAACTTCTGAACCTGGCTATAATATTCCTAGGAGTTTTCTTTTGGGATCTTTTTCAAGAGGTAATAGGTGGATTCTTTCAACCTCTATTTTGCCCTCTGGTTCTAAAACACCAGGGCAGTTTTCCTTAAGAATTTCTTGAAGGATGATTTCTAGGTTCTTTTTTTGATCATGACTTTCAGGTAGTCCAATAATTTTTAAATTATCTCTCCTGGATCAATTTTCCAGGTCAGTGGTTTTTCCAGTGAGATATTTCACATTGCCTTCTATTTTTTTCATTTGTTTGGATCTGTTTGATATTATCTTGATTTCTCATAAAGTCACTAGCTTCCATTTGCTCCAGTCTAATTCTGAAAGAATGATCCTCTTCATTGAGCTTTTGAGATTCTTTTTCCATCTGGCAAATTCGGCTTTTTAAGGCATTCTTCTCCTCACTGGCTTTTTGAGCCTCTTTTGCCATTTGAGTTAATCTATTTTTTAGGGTGTTATTTTCTTCAGTCAAGTTGTTGACTCTCATTTCATACTTTTCTTCCATCATTCTCATTTTTATTCCCAATTGTTCCTCCACTTCTCTTATTTGGTTTTCAAAATCCTTCTTAAGCTCCTCTATGGCCTGTAATCAGTTCATATTTTTCTTGGAAGCTTTTGGTACAGAAGTTCTGTCTTCATTGTCTTCCTCCCATTCCATGCTTTGATCCTTTTTGTCCCCAAAAAAGGAATCTAAGGTCTGACTGCTGTGCTTGCTTTACTTTCTTTGCTTGCTCATGTTGTCCTCAATTACTTTACTTTTGAGCTTTTTGCCACAATAGAACTCTTCTTCCAGAGAGGAGAGCTTTGTCCCAAATTGCTGGGGGTTTTGCAGCTATTGGAGCTATTAGTTGGCTGCCCTCTCTGAAGCCTCCACACACTCTGGCACAAGGTCACGTACCCCAGGACCTGCACCCTAGACAGTGATCCAAATCCAAGCAGGTTAAAGCAAGAGCAATTACCCTCAGACTGGCTGCTTGGTCCCCCTACAATCTGCAGGCCAGGAGCTCTGAAGCAGCCATGTGACTTTGGCCACTGTGCCTCAGCAACTTCTCACTCTGGGGGACAGAGGCCTGACCACACTCCCAGACCACCTGTTCCCAAAGTCCACTGACCTCTCACTTTGTCTTTGGCATTTATGGTTTGATAATTCTGGAAACCACCACAGCTGCTGCTGATCCACTCTCCCAAAGTCTCTCCAGCCACGGCTGGTTGGGGCACCCTGAGGCTAAAACTGCTGTGATGGACCCTTCCTGTCTACCCACCAGGCTGCCTTCTCTCTGTCACTTTGTAGGTTCTGTAGCCCTAAAGTTTTTTTAGAGTCATTTTTATAGGTATTTGAGATGGTTATGGGGGGAGCGCAGGGAGTTTTCCTGCTTCTATGCCACCATCTTGGTTCTGCCCCCACAATTTTTTTTTCATTAATTGCCTTGATATCCTTGACCTTTTGTTCATCCAGATGAATTTTTGTTATTTTTTTCTAGCCCTGTAAAGTAATTCTTTAGTAATTTGATTGGAATGGCACTGATTATGCAAATTAATATAAGAAGTATTGTCATTTTTATTATGTTGACTACCCATGAGAAATTAATATTTCTCCAATTATTTCAATCTGTCTTTGTGTGGAGTATTTTGTAATTGTGTTCATGTAGTTTCTATGTATGTCATGGCAGGTAGGTTCCCAAGTATTTTATACTGTCTGCAGTTTTTTTAAGTGGAATTTCTCTTTCTATCTCTTCCTGTTACGTTTTGTTGGTAATTTATAGAAATGCTGATAATTTGTGTGGGTTTATTTATATCCTGCAATAGTGCTAAAGTTGTTCATTGTTTTGAGTAGTTTTTTAATTGACTCTCTAGGGTTCTCTAAATATGTCATCATATCATCTGCAAAAAGTGACGTTTCCTTGTTGCCTTTGTTTATTCCTCCAATTCCTTTTTCTTGTCTAATTGCTATAATGCTATAATTGCTATATAATGTCTAATTGCATTTTTAATACAATATTGAATAATAATGTTGATAACGGACATCCTTGCTTCACCCCTGCTCTTATTAGAAAGGCTTCTAGTTTATCCTCATTATAAACAATGCTTGTTCTTCGTTTTAGATAGATACTTATTTTTTCTATGCCCAACTGTGTGAATATACATACATACATACATACACACATATATTATATATTTTTTCTTCTCTCTTTGAACCAGTTCAGATTAGAGTGTGGTTCGAGTGTTGCCCATTCCTGCCCACCCTCCTCACCCCCTGACAGTTTTCCTTGTATACCTCTTTTATGTGAAATAATTTTCCCTATTTTTCCTCTCCCTTTTCCATTTTCCTAATGCATTCCTCTTTCACACCCTTCTGTCCTTTTTTGAGATCATCCAATATGACAGAATCACACCTGTGCTCTCTATCTAAGTAGACTCCTAACAACTCTAATGATGATAAAGTTCTTAAGAATTACATGTATCATCTTTCCACATAGGAGTGGTAAACAGTTTAACCTTATTAGGCCCCTTATGACTTCCTACTTATGTTTACCTTTTTTATGCTTCTCTTGGGTTTTATGTTTGAATGTCAGATTTTCTATTCAGCTATTATCTTTTCATTGGAAATGCTTAGCAATCCTTTATTTCATTAAATGTCCATTTTTTCCCATACTCAGTTTTGCTGGTTAAATTATTTGTGGTTGTAACACTAGCTCTTTTACCTTCTAGAATATCATATTTCAAACCTGCTACTCATTTATGGTGGTTGCTGCAAAATCTCATGTGATCTTTATTGTGGCTTCATAGTATTTGGATGATTTTTTTCTCTGCTTATAATATTTTTTTCCTTGACCTGGGAGCTATGGAATTTAGCTATAATATTTCTAGGGATTTTCATTTTGGGATTTCTTTTGGGTGGTGATCAGTGGGTTCTTTCAGTTTCCACTTGGTCCTCTGGTTCTAAGATATCTGGACAGTTTTCCTTTATAATTTCTTGAAATTTGATATCTACATTCTTTTTTTGATCATGGCTTTCAAGTAATACAATAATCCTAAATTATCTCCCCTAAATCTATTTTCCAAGTCAGTTGTTTTTTTTTCCTTTGAGATATCTTCCATTTTCTTTTATTTTTTCAATCTTTTGACTTTGTTTTCCACTTGACCAATTATGATTTTTAAGCACTTATTTTCTTCAGTATCTCTTTTATCATTTGACCTATTTAAATAATATTTTATTACCATTAAAACCATTCTGATTTTAATGAGTTATTTTCTTCAGTATTTTTGTACCTCTTTTAAACAACCTTTAACAGGCTGTTATACAGGGCAACTAGTTGGTGTAGTGGATAGAGTATCAGTCTTAGAGTCGGTGAGGCCTGAGTTCAAATCTAGCCTTAAGCACTTATTATCTGTGTGACCTTGACCAAGTCATTTGACCTCTGCCTCAGCTATAAAGTGTGAATAACACTACTTGCCTCCCAAAGTTGTTGTGAGGATCAAGTGAGATAATATTGCTGCTTAGCATAGAACCTGGAACATAGTAAACTATATATATATAAATATATGTAATATTATATATATATATACATATATATGTGTGTGTGTGTGTGAATATATATCTATATACATATACATATATAAAAGCTGTTGTTGTTATCCTCATTATTATTTTATCATTTGGCCAATTCTGATCTTTAAGGAGTTATTTTCTTTAGCTTTTTTCTCTGACTTTTTTCCTAAGATGTTAGTTCTTTCTTTCAATTTTCTTGCATCATTTTTCATTTCTTTTCCCAGTTTTAACTCTGACACTCTTATTTGATTTTTTAAAACTTTTTGTTCTTTTTTTAATCTCTTTTGTTAAATCTTCGGGGGATTCTTTTTGAGCTTGTGTCCAATCTGCATTTATCTTTGAGACTTTACTTATGGATGTTTTCAGGTCATTATCTTTTGATTTTGCATCTTGAGCTTCCCTGTCATCACAGAAGCTTTTAATGGCCAGGTTCTTTTGTTGTCATTGTTGTTGTTGTTGTTTGCTCATTTTTCCAACCTATTTCTTGACTTTGGATTTTATGTTAGAGTTAGGCTTTGCTCTCCTCTATAGGGGTATGGCTGGCCTGAGCTTCTATATTTTATGATTTCCTGATGCTTTCACAACGCAGTAGAGGCCTGTAAGTTTTGGTGCTTCCAAAGTGGTGTGATACTGAGAGAGGTCTGGTTACCATTAAAAGCTTCTGTGATGACAGGGAAGCTCAAGATGCAAACTCAAAAGATAATGACCTGAAAACATCCATTCCACTTTGGATTAATCCTCAGAAAGTTTGTCAAGACCTCTAGCTAATATTGACTTCTTGGAACTTTTCACCCATTGTTCTGCCCTCTGGGGCTAAGAGGAAAAAGGCCCCTTCCCCATGATAGCCCTTCTAAGATTTGAAGAAACCTTTCCTATCCCCTCTGAGTCTTCTATTCTTTAGGCTTGATATTCCTAACTCCTTCACCTCACCCTTATATGGCATGGTCTTTCAAGACTTTTCACCATCCTGAAGGCCCTTTAATGAACAATGTAAATCCTAGTGTGATATCTAAAAAGTTTTAGAGATATAGTTTCTGGGCAGTTAATAATTTTATTAATAATGCTAGTATTGTCTAATAAAAGAAGTCAATGGTACTCTCAAATATCAAAGATCCTCATGGTGGGGAGCTTACAGCTTATATACCCTTGGAAAAATAAGTGCATCTTAGGGTGCCAATAAACTGTGATTGGTTCACAATTAATGAGAAAATGAATATTATAAGAAGTGGGCTCATTCTAGTGAAAGTCTTGGGAGTATGACTTGAATCACCCAAATCTTGGTCAAAGAGACTTAACAATATACATGTCAAAGAGGGAATCTTCTACTACCCCAGACCTGTTTATCCAAACACAATGAACAGGAATTCACCAAATCTCTCATCCTGGATGAGTAAATTTTCACCAGGATTTTCTACAATGCTTGATTACTGAATAAGGAAATAAAAACCCATTAATTCTAATTCAATAATTGACTGTTAATACAAGAAAGAAATAATCATTTCTCTCACTAGTCAACACTCTTTCTTCAACTTTCCTATTTCTCATTTTTTTGCCATTTCTCATAGAATCTTAAAATTCCTTTATTACCATCATCAATGACACTCACATGCTTAAAGGATCATTGGCTAGACTTTGAAGGAATCTGAGCATTTGTAATGTTAATGTGAGCAATCTGAGATTGAATCTGAGCACCTTGGTGATGGCTTCTAAGATTGATCTATTATACAGAAATGCTGTGGGAGGGATCCAGAGGGGATCTAGGGAGGATCTCCATAGGAGTGGCTAGTAGGCTGGAGTGACTAGAGGTCAAATTCCAGGAACCAAGAGAATGGGGTTTTGACAGGATCCAGGGTGGGAAGTAGCAAAAGGCCATCCAATCCAGGGATAACAGACAGTGGAGGGCTAGGCTAGGTTAAGGATAACAGAGAATTGGGCATAGTGATAATGAAAACCTTATAGCTTCAGGCAAATGCCAGATAAAGTGGGAAAATTCAAGGAGAGTTCAAGGAGGTTCCCAGAACCTGTACCCCATCAGTTATAACCATCTACTTATTAGTAGGAAGATTTTGAGAGTTGTTGGCCCCTCTTTAATCCAAACTTGTGATGATTCCCTCCCTATTTAACGGGGTTGCTCCTCGGACGACAGACCTATTGATAGTTGATATCATTCTGATGAAAATTCTACATGCAGTTGGTTCAGCAGGGACGTAAACTTTTGAGATAGCTTCACATTGAAATAGTAGCATCCCCTGGAGGGAAGAGTGCACACACACACATACACACACACACACACACACACACACACACACACACACACACACACACACCCTCTCCTAGAAGTGTAAGGTTTCCATCCCCTTGAAATGTGACCTGAATGCCTGCTCCCTTCACCTTTTGATTTTTCCTGGGCGGCAGGCAGCAGCCGGGTGAGGGCAGTGGGCAGGGGTTGCCTCTCCCTGACAGTAGTCTCTACTCCCATTAAGGGACTGCTTAAGTGCTTCTAGATGCTGATTAATGGTCTGTGAAGGGCTCTGAGCATCATTATCGTGGGTGCCCGAGCCCCCCTGACATTGCCCTTTGGGTCTTTAACAGTAATCATAATTTATGCCTCTGGTATGATAACAGGGCAAGTTCTATCTGGTGATTGAGGAGCTGAGCCAGCTGTTCCGGTCACTCGTTCCTATCCAGCTGTGGTACAAATACATCATGGGAGATGACCCCTCCAATAGCTATTTCCTAGGAGGGGTCCTCATCATCCTTTACAGCCTTTGCAAGGTAAGGTAGGTCAAGGGGAGGAGACTTCCCATAACAGTAGAAACAGATGGTTCTTCTCCAGCAAGGAAGGAGAGGGGAGATGCCCCCATTGGATCATTACCATTATCTCTTGCCTATGAAGTGGACCATATGTATAGTGCCTATGAATCAAATTAGTCTAAATTAGCCCATGACACAGTGCACTGCATATTTTTGCTTAACCTCAGAGAGCAAAGGGTAGAGGGAAATGAATGCTATTGGCCATACATGGTAGGGATTTCTGATTTGGATTTTTTTTTCTTAAACTACTATAAGATTATGGTCCATAAACTAGACCATTAATTTCAGTAGCATAGGGAACTCTTCATGAAGAACTCCACCCAATGCAGGTCAGCACTCTCTGTGCAACTTAGAGTCTTAGAGAAAGGCTCAGGACACCCAGATGTTCAGTGATTTGCCCAAAGGTCTCATGGGTAATATATGTAAGAGATACAACTTAAATCCCACTGCCCCTCACACTCTTTCATATGGTAACAGAGAACTGAGAGACATGATTTCTAGTCTCATTTCTGCTACTAGGTCACTTTATAACTTTGGGAAGTGGACATTACCCTTCTGAGTGTGTTTTTTCATCTGGAAAATGACAGAATTGGACTAGTTTGGATAATATCATTAGGAGCCCTGAAGCAGGATTTTAATCCAGGCCTTCCAGATTCAAAATTCCTGCCTTCATGAAGTTTACAGCACTTAAGAGATTACTAACGGGTTTACATCAATCATAGGATCCTCAGTTTAAAGCAAAAAGGGGCCTTAAGCTTCCTTATTTTACAGATGAGGAAACTGAGTCCTAGAGAGATTTAAGTGATTGCACAAGGTCACACAGGCTAGTAAATGTCTAAGAGAGGATTTCAACCTAAGTCTTCCTAACTTCAAATCCCTGACCTCTTGGAGTTTCCAGCTCTCGAGAGGCTTCTGTGTGGATTAAATCAATCAAGAGACAAGAAATAAGCATTAAGTAAGCACCTGTTTTATACGGGGGGCTAGAATTACAAAGATTAAAACAAAACAGCCCCTGACTTCAAGAGGCTTAATGGGGGTAGAGGAGGAGCAACATCATGTACACAAGTGTAAAATACAGTACAAAGTCAGTATGAATGAGGTGATGTGTGTAGGAGCTCTTTGGGAAGTAGTGAGCACCAGCCACATGGGAAACATCACAGATGGAAATGACAGCTTTTTCCTGAGAATCTAGGGCCATCATGGAACCTGTACACCTTGTGTGTTGGAAAGTTAGCATGTTAGGATTACAGATGTGGCACTGGAGGGCTCTCTTCTACATTTTGAATTTTGCAAGTGTTCAAATGGAGTCTAATTCCCTGCCCCAGGGAAGGGAGGGAGCATCTCCTAGGGGATGGAAAACCATTGGTCATCAGTCTCTCTCCTTTCAGTCATTTGACATCTGTGGCAGACTGGGTGGAGTAAGGAAGGCCCTGAAGCTTCTCTGCACCCCTCAGGTGAGTCACATTCAAACAAAGGCCCAAAATGAGTTGGATGGCCAGTTGAAGGAGATCCAGGGGCTCCCTCCCTCACGGCTCCCCTAAGTTTATAAGGTTCAGGAAACACTGGCCATTGGTCAGAGAAAGTTCCAGGCCTCTTGTCAACATTTATGAAGCGCTTCCTAAGCTTGAGGAGCTGTGCTAAGCCCTCAGTATAGAAAATCAAAAGAGCTTATATTCTAGTGGAAGGAGGAAACATGTTGGCTCCAGCTGGCAACGGTGGAGAAGAGTAAGGGGGAATGGAGGGAGGAGATGCCACAGAGGAACAGCCAGCATCTGTTATATGCCTACTCTGAGCAAAGCCTTCCTGGAGGAGGTACAAAGCTTTCACAAGGCACAACCTCTGCCTCAGGGAGTTTACAGTCCAAAGAAGGAGAAGATACAATATAAATGCTATTATATACAATATTACATGATAATGTAATTGCATATTGTTACATGATAATGTAACATATATTT
Organism: Gymnobelideus leadbeateri; assembly: GCA_011680675.1. Lineage (NCBI taxonomy): Eukaryota > Metazoa > Chordata > Mammalia > Diprotodontia > Petauridae > Gymnobelideus > Gymnobelideus leadbeateri. The sequence goes on along the minus strand of WOXC01009620.1, from coordinate 59,065 downwards.
GAGAGTTACAAAACAATACACTGTGTGAGGTCTGTAGGGTAGTTAGGTGGCTCAGACTCATCTTCCTGAGTTCAAATCCAGCCTCAGACACTTAGTAGTCACAACGTTTCACAAGTCCCTAACTTAATCCTGTTTGCCTCATTTCTCCATCTGTAAAATGGGCTGGAGAAGGGAATGGCAAGCCACTCCAGTATCTCTGCCAAGAAATGTCCAAGTGGAGGGTCACAAAGAGTCAGACATGATTGCAGTGACCACCACCATCAAATGTGAGGTCTGAGGGAGGAAGAGTGTAATCAGTGAGAGGGAACAGAGTGTAACTGTGGGCTTGGAAGGGATAGAGAGGCAGGCAGCAGGCAAATCAACTATGAACCAGGTACTGAAGGTAGAGAGACGAACATGGAACAGTCCTTGCCCTCAGGGAGCTCACAGTCTATCAAGATAACACATTCACATATAAGTAAATTCAAAATATATACAAAGTCATTTCAGGAATGGGATATGGCCAGGGGAGTGGTGGAGGAATCAGGAGAAGCTTCCTGGTACAGAGAGCACTGGAGCTCTGCTTTGAAGGAAGTTAGAAATTCTAAATGTTAGAGGTGAAGAGAGAGAGCTTCTTAAACATGGGAGTTAACCCACCCAGAGGCTGGGATATGGAGAAGGAGGGAACTCCATTCATTTACCAGCAGACATTTATTAAATGCTTACTTTATACCTGGAATCCAGGCCTGGAGAATAGTCTGTGTCACATGCCTGTGAACAGGATCCTATCTTTAATTGTGAAAACCAGGCCTCTTTTTCCTCTTCTTCCCCATATAGAACTACGGAGTTCGGGCTACAAGCCAGCAATGTGTTGAGGCTGGTGAGATCTGTGCCATTTGCCAAGCTGAGTTCCGGGAGCCTCTGGTCCTGTTGTGCCAGGTGAGTAAGGGTCCCCTGTTCCTCATCCTGGAGGGCCCAAGGGAACTAAGGAATCTGAGACTTTCTGAGTTGGAAGAGACCTTGAGAGCAATGAAGTCTACCATACCTGACCAGGAATCCCCTTTATACCTTCCCATAAACATGATTGCTCAACCTCCACTTGGCCTCCAGTAAGGCAGAGCCCACCACCTCCCAAGTCAGCCCATTTTGCTCTTGGCCAACATTATCTTATTAGGAAGTTTTTCCTGACATTATCACTAAACATGTCTCCTTGCAGCTTCCCCCCATGGCTCCTGGCTCTGCCCACTGGGGCCAAGCCTAACTAGTCTAATCCCTCTTCTATGTGACAGCCAGCCCTTGGAAGGGCTGTGTGAAGTCACAGCCCCTGGGGCCCTGGGTCACATGGAGGAGAAGGAGGAGAAGGAGGCTTGATGACTTTGCGCAGGCCCCATGAGGATGGCAGTCCAAATTACCAAACCCCAGAGCACCTGGGGAGGAGGAGAGCTGTGGTCACAGGTCACATACTGCAGGAGCTGCTAAGCTTCTTAGCCATTCCCCAAGCTTGGCCTGCTTGCCCCTTAAAAAGAGGATATAGACATCCACTTTTGCCTAGGGATCCCTCTCCACTGTAAAAGGCCCACAAGCAAACTGAATACTCTCTTCCAGGAGCCCCAGTAGATGAATTCAATAACCACAGTTAATTTAATAAACACTTATTATGCACCTATTATGTACCAGGCACTTTACTAGACCCTAGGATACAAAGACAAAAAGACAACATCCCCTGTCCTCAAAAAGCAGCCATTCTGTTAAGGGAAGTGCAGTAGATATATACAGGGGCATGAGTGAAACATTACACAAAGTAAATGTAAACTGATTTCTAGGGGGAGGGGATATCAGGATGGTCTTCCTTTAGGAAATAGTACTTAGATCCTAGATTTAGAGCCCAAAGGGGTCCCATGGGCCAACTAGTCCAACCCTTTCATTTTATAGATGGGGAAACTGAGGCAAACAAGGTGAAGTGACTTGCCCAGGGTCACCCAGCTAGGAAGTGTCTGAGGCCAGATTTGAACTTAGGAAGATGAGTCTTCCTGACTCCAAGCCCTGGGCTCTATCCACTGTATCACCTAGTCACCCTAGGGCATTCCTATATACGTGGAAATCATAGATCCTTAAATATGAAAGCGTATGCCTCTTCTCCCTGTTAGAATATAAATTCTTTAAGCTTCTTGAAAGAAGTTACCATTTTTTGTTTGTTTCCTTTGAATCCACAAAGCCTAACATCTCCAACCCATCTTCAGTTCCCCCTTTGTGTGTTGTCTTCCCCCAATAGAATATAAGTTCCTAGAGGTCAGGGATTGCCTTACTGTTTGGGATTGTGTCCTTTCACATAGAAGGCTCCTCATAAATACTTGATGACTAGTACAATGCCTGACACATAGTAGGTGCTTAATGAAGGCTCACTGGATTCATTTGCTTTGCATGTGAATTTAGCATCATAGCCTAGTAGAAAGATCCGTGAATTTGTTATCTGTAGACCTGGGTTCAGATTCTGATTCTGCCATTTACTTAACACACATCAATACACATCATCTCCATTTTCTTAGCCTCTGTTTCCTCTAGAAAATCAGAGTTGGACTAAATGTTCTGTAGGGTCCATTCCAAATCTAGGATCCTATGAATTTTGCACCCTCACCCCCACAGCATCCAGCCCACTTTATACCAGCCTACTTTGCACACAGTAGGTACTTAATAAATTTTCGATGGATGTGAAGAACGACTCCCATTGTGTGAACTTGGGTGACTAGAAGGATGATGGTGCCCTTGATGGAAATGAGGAAGCCAGGAAGAGAGGCACTGGGGGGGTGGAAGGTCATAAATCATGTTTTGGACATATTAAGATGTTTGAGATGCAGTGGAAGCACCAAGGCCTGCAAGGAGGTCCTACTCTCACTCTGCTCCTTGTCCCCACAGCATGTATTCTGTGAGGAGTGTCTCTGCCTTTGGTTTGACCGGGAGAGGACCTGTCCTCTCTGCCGCTCAGTTGCCGTGGAAACGCTACGATGCTGGAAGGATGGCACCACCTCTGCCCATTTCCAAGTGTATTAGGTCAAAAGACTCTCATGGTGGAAAAGTGGAAGGCCCCAGGGGACCAGAGACATCTCCATCACCCATCAGTCTCATTGAGTTGGTTTGTCCCCAACATGGTGTCCTGTCCTTAGCCACACTCTATGAAGGCCATGCTGGTGAACAGTTGCTAGTATGAGTCTCCTCTTTGGGGCTTTGTTCACCCTGGATCCAGAACTGAGTAACTCACCTGAATTTCCTTCTCCATCCTCCTCTTGCTCCTCCCTCATAGGCTTCTCCCCCATCCCCTGACCCTGACAATGTCTTCATCCCTTTTCAACCAGGTCCCCTAACTCATCCCTGAAGAATCTGACATAGTTCCATTCAATGCCCGTCTTCTAGCCTTTCTCACCCCTCAGAAAGTGGTAGATAATCTTGGTCCCCTAGCTGTAGCACCCTCAGCTAGGTGGTGTGGTGATTTGGAGTCAGGAAGAACTGAGTTCGAATGCTCCCCCAACAGACTCTAATTATAACCAGTATAACCCTGGCTAAGTTGATTAGCAGCTAGCATATAATCTCTCTGAGCCTCAAGTTTCCACCTCTGTAAGATAGGGATAATACCTTCTACCTCACAGTGCTATTGTGAGGATGAAAGGATACATGGGAAGTACTTGGCAAATTGTAGAACTCTATGTAAGTGATTCTGTTTGTACTAGTTGTATTATAGTGACTTGCCTCCTGGATAGGGTTGATTGATGGTTTGGGCTATCTGGGTCACTGGGGAGAAAAGCAAAGAGGGACACAAATGTTAGGAACTAAGGATTTTCATGAAAAGAAACCACTCCCTTCCCCTCCTGCACTGCTCAGTGAATTAGGTGTGTACCTTCTCCATACTAGGCATTGTCCTATGTGCTGGTGGTGGTGGCGTCCACCTAACTGGAGGCCTCCAAGAAGGTGCTGGATGGCCATTCTGTCAGAGAATCCTGTAGTATGGATTCCCATGTAGGTCAAAGTTGAAGTAGATGGCCTTGGGGGCCCCATCCACCTCTGAGATCCTAAAAATGTAGTGATTCTTAGAAACTCTAGAAAGCCCAGGGGGTTAGAGGCTAGGAGGGATAACTACATTCAGGAATGGGGTGGGCAACCTGTTGCCTTAATGTAGATGGCTCTCAAACCCTCTGCTGACACATACAACTTTGTTCCCTTTCTCACTAACCTCCCTTCTTTTCCCATCCTCATTCTGCCTCTGCTTCCTCTCCTCTTCCTTCTTCCCATAACTGCCTCCTAGTCATATGTGAACTACCTTGTACCCATATCATTTATACACTTATATTGGAACATGTCACTTCCCCATTAGAGTGTAAACTTCTTGAGGACTGGATTTTTGTATCCCCAACACTTAACAGAGTTGTTTGTTGACTGAGTGACCATTCCCCTTGCCTGTGCCTACCAGGACCATCCATAGGCATTACTTCATTCTCCTGGTGGCCCTGAAGGCCAAAGAGATAGTGCATATTCTGGATTTATACATCCTCTGGGATGTGGGGTTATGGCACTGGGTGCAGTCATACTTGGGTTTCTCTAACTTATGCCATGAGGCATAATTAATTAATTTCCTACTCTCTGTTTGAGAGAGATCCTGGCATAGTAAACAGAGGATAAGCCTTAGAATCAGGAAGGTCTGGGTTCATGTCTAGCTCGGATAGATACTTGATTTATGGCTATATGTAAGTCAGATCATATCTCATGGCTTCCATTCTATAAGCCTGTAAATTGCAAGAACTTTGCCAGTGTACACCAGTGCAGGGAATTTCCACCTGGGTATTCTGTTTCCATGATATGATGGATCTAACCAAGTAAAACCCTTCCTTCTAGCTTCTTCCCCAACCAACCTAGGACCAGAAGATCTGAGATCTCAGGCTAGAAGGGGCTTTAGATGCCATCTAATCCAATCCCTCATTTTAAAGATGAGGAGACTGAGGTCCAAGCTGTGAATTTGAACCCAGGTCCTCAGACTCCAAATCTAGCTCTTACTGCTACCTGTATCAAGCTGCTTATTCTGCAGAGAGACCTATGAAAGAAAACATTTAGACCCCCCGCCATTTCCATTTTTTTTTTTTTTGGCTTTTTGGAGGAGGGAAGGTAGGGCAATTGGGGTTAAGCAACTTGCCCAAGGTCACACAGCTAGCTTGTGTGTGTGTGTGTGTGTGTGTGTGTGTGTGTGTGTGTGTGTGTGTGTGTTAAGTGTCTGAGGCCAGATTTGAACTCAGGTCCTCCTGACTCCAGGGCTGGTGCTCTATTCACTGTGCTACCTAACTGCCCCCCCATTTCCATTTTTAATATTATTTTATTTTTATTGATTTGTTGTTTGGTTGTTTTTCAGTTGCGTCTGATTCTGTGACCCCATTTGGGGTTTTCTTGGCAAAGATACTGTAGTGGTTTGCCATTTCCTTCTCCAGCTCATTTTACAGATGAGGAAACTGAGGCAAACAGGATGAAGTGACTTGCCCAGGGTCACACAGCTAGGAAGTGTCTGAGAACTCCAGTCATTCTGACTCCAGGCCTAGTGCTCTATACACTACACCACCTACCTGTTCCATATATCCCTTTTCCTCTGCTAGCCAGAAAATCAGATCAGCAAAAAAACCTAATCCATGAAGCATATACACTATTTCTCACACACACACACCCTCTCCCCTTTGTGAAGAGGGGAAAGAGAGGCATTTTCTCCACTCTTCTCCAGGGTCAAGCTTGATCATTATAATTACACAGCATTCCATTTCAGAGTTTTTTGTTTTGTTTTGGGGGATTTTTCTTTTGGCCTTTCTCACATTTCCCTTTGCATAGCAACCACGAAAGCCCCAGGAACCCTCTGTCTATCCCTCTGTGGTCTCTTATAGGCCGAACATCTTGCTCTCAGCCTGGGCCTTAGCACCACTCTCTGATGCCAGAGCTCAGGAAGTGTGTAGGTTTTCAGAGAAGGTGGGGGAGGGAGAGCAGCCTGTCCTGTTATTAAGCTGATTATCCCACAGTCCTCAGGAGTGAGGCAGACTTGCTGTCACTAAGCCCCCAGATGGGATTATCAGAACACTTCCATCCCAACAGCCATGGGGCATTTCTTGGGGCATGGAGTGACCTGGGACCTTCTCCATCGCTCAACAATTTTGGCATTTTCCCGGCTCCCAGTGAGAGATCACCTTCCAGGGCAGCATGGCGTCTTTCATGCTCTGTTACTATGGAAATAGCTATGATGTTCAAATCCCACTTGCTCAGATAAACAGGCAGGAAGGAGGGCACCTGAGGGAGATGCTGCTATATGTATGTATCTTCTCTTCTCTTTCTATTAGCCTTAAGGAAGAAAACCAAAGGCAAGCAACGGGAGGCCCGGCAACTGGTTTATCATGAAAATTTCTCTGCATGCAGACACAGCAGAGGCATGATAAATTAGAGCCTGAGAAGGCTTATTAGCAGAGGCCGTGTGTTATCTAGCAGAGAGTTGTTTTTGGAGGTATCAGGAGACCCCAGATTGGGTTTCTACTCCTCTCACCCAATCCATGATCTTGTAGAAGGCCTGAGGCACTCTCTGTGCTGGCAGACTGAAGCATATGGAAAGGAAGAGCCCAGGAGAGAATTCAACCCTTCCTAGATGGGCAGAGGGGACTACTGGTGAATGGACATAGCCAGGGTTTGGGGAGAAATCTCCCATGTCTCTAGGGTTAGCTCCCTGGATTTTTCCCAGTGATTAGTCCAGTTCTCAGAATTGGGTTACTGCATCAGAACACCATGGTCCAGAGGATCTGATTCCCCAAAACACAGCCAGCGGAGAGTTCCCAGAAGGGCACTGTTGGTCCCTACCTGAGAAAAGCTGGAGGGGACCTCAGAAGCCATTCAGTCCAACCCCTTCATTTTGCAGAAAAGGAAACAGACCCAGACCTTAGGACCACAAAGCCAGAGCTGAAGGGACTTCAGAGGCTTAGTTCAACCCTCCCTGTTTTGTAGAAAAGGAAACAAACCCAGGGAGCTTCTTCAGGGTCTCCAGTAGTGGGATCTGAACCCAGATGCTCTGGCTACAATATCTGGTGCCCTTTCTACTATAGAATATCAAAATGAAGATTTTACAGATCTCTAGATTTTGAACTGGAAGTGACCTCAGAGGCCACTGAGTCCAGTTCTTTCATTTTTCAAAAAGGAAACGGGCCCAGGAAGGCCAAAGTGATTTGCCTGTGGTCATGAAGCTAGTTGAGAAGCCTAAGTGAGACTGGAACCCTGCTCCCCTGGCTACAAATTCAGCATTCTTTCCAGTAGATCACTGCGGCATGGAACATGGCAAGAACTCCCATGGACATTGTTCCTTTTTTTTTTTCTATATGTGCAAGTTTGCAAAATGCAATCCTTCCCACCTCCTTATTGGAGAGTATTGGGCAAGTCTAATTATCCTAATTTTGCACATAAGACTTGGGGCCTGTGGAGTTGACGTGACTTTTCTAAGGACACACAGCATAGTGGAGGGGAATTCTAGGTTCTTAGATCTATAACTGCATAGAACTTCAGAGACCATTGTCTGCCCCCTCCCCAATTTTATAGATAAAGAAAATAAGGCACAAAGATTAAGTCACTTGTCCAGGATTCCACAACTAAGTAGACCATACATGTTACTACACCACATAGTACCTTAGTAAATATTAAAGGCCAGACTTTAACCCAGGTCTTTGTGTCTACAAAGCTGGCTTTCTGTCCCAACACCATGCTGCCTCTTTGAGACCTGGGGAATCCAGGCAGGTGTCCTTGGATGATGATAGAGATGAGAACTAGGTGTGTGGCACAGCATTGCTGAACTAACCATGGTCAAGACTTGCCCTGTGGAAGGTTTTGGGCACTTGGCATATCCTGGGCACTTCCAGCAGTGACCTTTCAGTGGGTGTGTCTCTTTGACTCCACCAGGCCCTCTCCAAACATCTAGCAACAGCTGTTACTGTGGCACAGTCAATAAAGCCCTGGGTCTGCCACTGACTAGCTGTGTGACCTTGGACCAAGCACAATCTCTCTGACCAAGGGGGTAGCCAGCTGGCAAAGATGACCAATGATGGGAATCCTCAGTGCTGGAGGGCTTGTCCAAAGATGGGCATTTTAGTGCCCTTTGAATGGATCTATGAATTGTTCTCCTCATCTAGAAAGCAGTTTGGATGTATGGGAGGTAGGGAATACAATGTGCAGGGGGACTTTGATCGAGATATCCTACTGCTAGGAATATGCCTCAAGGTGGTCAAAGATCAAATAATGGTCATCTAGGGGCGGCTAGGTAGTGCCGTGAGTAAGAGCACCAGCCTCGGAGTTGGGATGACCTGAGATCGAATCCGGCCTCAGAAAATGAGCACCCACACATAAATAATGACTAGCTGTGTAACCTTGAGCAAGTCACTTAACCCCAATTGCTTAAAAAAAAATAATGGTCATCTAGACACCAAAATATTTATAACAGCACATTTGGTAGTGGCAGAGAACTGGAAACAAATTATTATTGCCTACCAAGCAGGGAATGGCTTTATGGTCCATGAATGTAATAGAACATTATTGTGCTACAAGAAACAATGAATATTATGGAAACAGAAAGCATGGGGAGACCCACGTGCACTGATAAAAAGTTGTTAGTAAACCAGGAAAATGAGATATACAATGACTAAAATTCAGAGGTAAAGGATAACAACAAAACAATGTACAGTAAATATTTGAAATTATAATGACAGAGCTGGTCTTGAGATAGGAGAAGCCTCCTCTTCTTCGTAGAGGTGGGTGACTTGGCCTGGAATATCTCACACACAAATGTCAGACTTTTTCGATGAACTGGTTAGTTTCCCTACCACCACCACCTCCCCCGCCTTTAATTTTATTACAAGGGATAGCTTTCTGGTAGGAGGGAAAAGTGGGATACTTTGGAAGATGTAGATACTATTAAAATCAATTAAAATTTATTTTTAAAAAAAGAAACAATAGGAAGAATCCAGGGAAACATGGGAAGACTTATATGAACTGATGCAAAGCAGAACCAGGAAAACTTGATATACATTGACTGCGACAATGTAAATGGAAAGAATAATAACAGTAACAAATTGGAACTGAATGCTATTAAATGATTCCAAGCATGTATGGCACCAAAGAAGAGAAAGATATGAGAACCCACCTCCCTCCCTTTTTGGAAGAGGTGGGGGACTATGGGTGTGGAAAACTGTATATAACATCAGTGTTTTTTCAATGTGTTCTTTAATTTTGCTTACCTGCTTTTCCACTGTCTTTTAAAATTCTTTATTACAAGAAATGGCCCTCAGGAAGGGAGAAGGAAGGATTTGGACTCAGATCTTCCTGACTCCTGGTCCAGCACCCCATCCATTGTACCACCTAGGGGTCTTCTCAGCTCAATTGTCAATGATCTACTAACCCTGAGCCCCAAAGAGGACCATGGATTAGCCTAGAATCAGTGAGGAAGAAAGGAAATGAGTGCCTCTTTCCTGTCACAGCTAGGCTAGGGCACTGTGGGGGTGAAAATAGGATAGCAATCTGCGCCTATTTGCATGCTCATTAACATGTTAATTGAATGACTCGCCTACATTAGCTGGTGTCATCTCTGTGCATTTGAATCAGACTGCTTGGAATGAGGACCTGAGAGCAGCAGGCAGAAGATTCTTTCTCCTCCATCTCACTGGATAGGAAGGTTTACTTTAGTCTTTCACTAAAAAAATGAGATAATCATATTTGTACTTTCCATTTTTATAGCATTCTAAGGCTCACAAAACACTTTCCTCACAATACCCCCTGGAAAGTAGGGAGTACAAATATCATTCCCATTTTATAGAGGAGGAAACTGAAGAAAGTCTGACCCAGGGTTACACTTTGAGTGATTGAATGAATCTTCACTCTGGAGCAAGAAGAGATCTCAAAGGCCATCCTAGTTTAACTCCACTTTATTTATGAATGAAAAAACTGAGGGCCAGGGAAATGCAGTGACTTGCCCAGGGTCACACAGCTTCACAAGTAGGATTTGAACCTTGGTTTCCCCCCCCCCCCAAATTTAGCACTCATGACTCCAGAGCACCAGGAGGGTCTTTGTTGATTCTTCCTGTCCAGTCTCTTGTGTGGATTGAGCCCTGTGGATCATGTCTTCAGGCCTCAAAACAGGGAAGAGAATCCTGAGGGAGTAGCCCCTTTCCACTCCTCAGATGCCACCCACCTCTGCAGCCCTCAAATGAGAAAAATGAGAAGATCCACCAAGGCTTTGGGCTCAAGAGCACACTGAATTTTTTAATAAAGTCATTATAAATATGTACAAAGTGTTTTCAAGGTATGAAATCCTTCTTACAAAAGATAGCACAGCAAACCTGTCATATCAGAAACCAGAAGGGTGTGTTCTTAAGCTTGTCACATCCCCATAGAAGGCAAGCAACAAATGGGGAGCCACCAGGCCACATTGTAAAACCTGTAAAAGCCACTACAGAAACATTCTGTGCCCAACTCCAGGACTCCCCCATAACAAGAGTTCTCCACTTTATTCATGTCCTGGAACCACTGGGCAGTCTGGTGAAGCCTAGAGGCCCCTTCTCAGAAACACATTTCTTAAATTAATAAAATACATAGGATTACAAAGGAAATAAGTTATATTGAAATAAAAATGTCATTTCCCTCCTCCCCCATCCAAGTTCATGGGCCCTCTGAAATCTGTCCTAGGACCCCTTGGGGAGTCTGTGGATCCCAAGTTAAGAAACCTCTCCCTAATTAAATTCATTCCTCAAAAGCAAGGCTTTTAGTGAAACAAAAAGGCAGGGAAGAGGGGGACAAACAGAAGGAATGAGTTTGGGAGGGACTTTGGATATGGGAGCAGATGGGAGCCAGAAATATTTTCCCAGTACCCAATGCCCTGGAATGACAGAAAGCTGGTGACAAATTAAATGCTGCTCCTTGGATCATCTGGTTTTTTGACTGCAAGGGACCTTGGGAATCAATGAGATCAACTGCCTCATTTTACACAGGAGGAAACTGAGCCTGGAAAGGGCACATGACTTACCCAAGCTAGTACATACTAATAGTCTGTATTAAAACCAGAATTCAAGCTAGGTCCTCTTGTCACCAAAGTCAGTGTCCCTTCCATGATGCTTCTGGGGACTGGGACCCAGAACAGATAATAAATAAAATGAAAAGTGAGAGTAACATAAAGGTATGGGATAGGTCCCCAGCCTTGTCCATTTGGAACAATACATCCTTTTAAATGGAATCATGGATGGTTCTCTTAGCCCTGGTCCAGTCATATGGCCATTCATCAAGATGAAACTTTCAGTGACTTTGAACCATGAAGTCATGGGATGGCAAACAACCTTGTTCTACTAGGAAGTGCCCACATCTCACTGTTCTGACTAATCCCTAGTCGGCCCTCAGCCAAGGTCTCCCCCAAACCATGAATGATATACAGATCTCTATTATATACTTAAAATTCAATATGGAACAAACCCTCTGGCTACCCTGTAAGTAGTCCCTACACAGTGTCTCAATAGATTTTTAATCAGGAATGACTTCCTTTCATATATGTTTAACCTAAGGCTAGAGTCAAGTGAGGCCACTTGTGTTATGGTAAAGACTGAAAGTCTCCAGTGGACTGACAGTAATGTGAGGAACAGAAAGGAGGAGCATACAATTTCAAATCCTACCTTTAAAGAAGGCAAATGCTTGGTAGGTTTCGTCATAAGATAATAGGATCTAGGACCAGAAGGGACCTAATTGAACCCCCACATTTTTTTCTTGAGTAGATGAGGAAATTTGGGTCCAGAAAAGTCAACTAAGATCACACAGGTAGTAAGCAGCTAGGACAGGATTTGAACACAGGTCCTCCTCTATCTTACACTACTCATCTAGAAATCTTTTGCTATTTTTCTTTTAAAAGATCTTTTGTTTCTGCTCACTTCCTTTGCTTATGGCTAAACTGGAGACCACAAAAACCATATGGGGATCCAGGGATGAGCCTTCCCTCAACTCTCAGCTCAGGCAGATCTCAATAAAGAAGCAATTTCTTGACAATATTCTGCAGCTGATAAAAGTCACTGGACTCCTCCTGTATGTTCAGTAAATATTCAAGGATGTTAAAAGTTGTTCCAGCTGATTACCTCCAACTTCAAGGGGTGGGGGGGAGAAGGATATTATTTGCTTAGGAGGGAGGGATTGCTGATAGGGAATCGTGAAGTCCCAGGAGCACCCCTGACCCCAAGGTCCCCACTTTCTAGTGATGCAACCCATTTTCTAGAGCATTGTTTTTGGGTTTTAGTGGGGTTTTTTTGTAGAAATGAGCCCAAGCTGTTCTTCCCTGGAAGCCAGCACCTAGACGATGATCTCAGAACCCGCCCCCCTCTGCTGTACCAAGGCAGTCTGCTGAAATCCAAGATGAGGTCTTTCTTTATTTTAAGCCCTGCCTGACTGCCTGCCTCCATCCTCCCTCCCTCCCTCCCTCCCTTCCTCCCTCTCTCCATCTCCTTTGAGGCTCTGCAGTGAAGCTCTTCAAAATCAATGACTTCTTAGCGTCTGGAGAACAGGGGGAAAGAGGGAGAGTGAAAGAAAGGGAAGAACCTGAGAGATAGAATCAGTCAAAATACAGACAATAACCAAAGAGCCCAGCTTGCTATATTATGTAATCCCCATAATGCAGCGAGAAGACAGCAGAGACATATACCAGTATATATCATGCGTCAATTTCCTAATACAAATGTCAATCAGGAGTCAAGTCTCATATCAAAATGAGCATAAAAACAGTCCCTTGTCAAAAGCAGGGGTCACAAAGGAGTGCACTCATACTAATGATGTGTCTCCTCCCCTACCAAAAAAAAATGCAAGGTTTAGATACACATTTGTTAATAACACATAGAAGCTATTTACAGTGAGTCCTAGCCATAAAACTTTTGGGGTGTGCCTGGCTCTCAGCAACCCAGATTTCCTGAAATCAGTCTCCCCCAGACTACAACCCCCATACCTTTTGCTGGGAGAAATTCTGTTCCCTCAGCAGGAATGATTTAAAAGCTAGCTGAAGAGGAAAGGGAGGATCCAAGTCCAAGAAGGCTTTTACTGTCTGGGAGCATTTCCCTCTCTGTCCCAAGATTGGAGGCCACCAGATACTCCTACAAATACTAGAGGGGTCTGGAAAAGACAACCCTTAAATAAACACCATCTTGTGGTACTGCCACCCAAGCAGCCTCAAGGACAATAGAGCAGATACTATGTTAAGCCAGGAAAGAGTTTGAGAGTCCTAATATCCCCACATAGGTAAAGGACACAGGTATGTGTGCTGCCCTTCTTTTCTCAGTCTCCCTTCCAGATGCCTAACTCCAATATCCATCAACAGGACTCAAAGCCCCAAAATAAGGGTCTGTGGGGCCATACAAAAAGATAGGTCCAAGGACCCGAAATATGGAGTTAAATGCCCCACAAAGTCCAGTCCAACTGAAGGGAACTGACTGTGTGAATGGAGGATGGTTCAACTGTCTTCGTATGGTGTCTTTTTTTTTTAAATTTAATGGAAGTATTATTTAGAAAAGGCTGGGGGGGGTGGTGAAGGATGGCAGCAGGAATTGGGATCCTGCCATGAAGCTCTTTCTGCCTTCTAAAGGACCTGCCTCTTTCAAATGCCAAGGGATCAGTCCCATTTCAGCCAGATGAGCTCAATGAGCTCCTGCTACTTGCACTGTGTTCTCACAGCTGGGACTCCCAGACACCAAAGTGAGCAAAGCTGCTGCCCACAAAATGTGTTGTATATCATTTGGAATCTACCGTCTGAGCCTTCACTCTCTTGCCCATTGAAACAACAGGAGATGGAATGCCCAGCACAGACGTATAATACCAGTTGTTATTTTGTTTTGTTTTGTTTTTTTAAATGAAAACAAAAATAATAATTGCTCCCGGGGGGAGACTCTACAGCCAAGTTGCACACAGAGGTGCATTCTTATAATTGATCTATAAACTTCTGAAAATAGTAACTTATCTTGAAAACCTCCAATGCCTTGCCAGTCTGGTGCCTACAGCTGGAATGCCGGTCAGCTTCTCCCCTCCAGCCCCTGCTTAGAAATCCTATTCATCGTCTTGGCTCTTGAATCCCCAAAATCCAAGAGCAGAGATCCCTTGGAATTTCTGTGGAATGGATTCCCAGGGCAACCCTTGAGGAGAGGGAGAAACCCCCACTCACTTATGGGGCCAGGTTTCTTCTTACTGAGCCTTGCCACACCCTTACCAGTGCCCGAGGTGTGCCCAAAAGGACCCAAGGACAGGAAAGAAAATATGGTAAACATAGCTTGGCAATTCATCCCTTTTAAAACCAAAATTCTAAACAAGTGAAACTAATTTCTCTCCAGTCCCCAGTCCCGTAAGCAACTTCAATAAAATGGTAGCACCAGAAAGGCAGGTTAGCACCTGACAATATGAAAACAGAGCACCAAAGATACCAGACAGATAGAAAAATGAATCTGCCCCTGGCTGGGCAGAGTTTCTATATACACAAACTAGGCCTCATCAGAAATGTTCTAAGGTGGAAACACCCTGGACCCTGTGCCCACCCCTTGTCAAGACTAGCAGGCCTCCATTCCCTTATCTGTTTCCCCCGGTCACTATCACCAGAGGTTTGACTCTGGCCATGGGAAATGCACTAGCCTTGTCCCAGCAGGCCTTGGCTTCCTGCTCCCCAAACTCGGAGGGGGCAAATGTTCATACTATGAGTTGTGTAAAAGGAACGGGAACATCCGTTCTTAACAAGGCATGCAGAGATGATAAATATTCCTACTCTCTCTTATATATATATATGGATTTGTATATATAGGGATAGGTTTCTGTTTCTATTTCTGCTGCTGGATGTCTGAAGATGGCCTCCAGTCCAATTCGGCATTCCCGTTGCCCGAGGTGTTTGGATGTCCTCCACTTTCTGCTCACGGTGCCACCCTTCTGGGCCAGTGGCTACTCACGTTCCGGATTCCCTCCAGGAAAATGGGATCCAGCTTGCTCCAAGGACACAGGATTTTCTCCAGCCTGAGAAAACAGAAGATGTGCATCTCGCTCAATAAGAGAATGCCAATGACTTCTGTTAATCAATCAATTAGCATTTACTAAGCATCTACTCTGTCCTGGGCCCTCGAGAAGAGGCAAATCTTTGGCAGTGCCTGCTGTACCCACAGTTCTTTGGGTAGGGGCTCCCCAAAAATGGCTTGTGGTTTTCTCCTACATGCAGTTTTCTAGTCATCGAGTTTTGAGTACTCACCATGCCCACAGCTTGTACTAATTCTTTGGATAGGGATCCCCCAAACATAGTTTGTGTCCTATGTGGCCATTCCCAGTCCTTGAGTTTTGATAGAATTATTTCAACCTTTCAGTCATTGAACTGAGAATCAACACAAAGTGTGAGATTTTTCAGCCATTAATTTGGAATTAAAAGGCAGCTGTCAGAATGGACAGAGGTCAGATTAGGAGTCAAGAAGAGCTGAGTTCAAATCCTCACTTGTACACAAACTACATGACCACAGGCAAGTCATGTAATCTCTCAATGCCCCCCTTGTTCCACCCTATATCTCCTGATCTGCTTGGTGGAGGGGCTTTCCACACCAGGAGCTCCGCAGTTGCATTTTCCCATTCAATTCCTAGGTTCATAGATTGAAAGCAAAAAGGGACCCCAGAGGCCATCTCATCCAGTTCTCTCATTTTACAGATAAGAACACCAAGCCTCAGAGAGGGAGAAGGACTTGCACGATCAAAGATTTAGAGTGTAGAGTGAAGCCTTCTAGTCCAACCCCTCATTTTACAGATGAGAAAATTGACACTCAGGTGACTGGCCCAAGGTCACAAAACCAGTAAGTGTTAGAAGCAGGATTTGAACCCACATCTTCAGGGCTCTAAATTTATGAAATCTAAGATCTAAATTAACAAAAAAAATCTGTTATGAATCAATATTGACTCCTCCATCTTTTCCCCCAACCACTTAGGTTTGAAGCTCTTTGTGGTCCTGTCTCTTTCTGGTGAATAATTTTAATTTTAAAATAAAAAAATTTTAAATAAATTTTAAAATGTTTTAAATATTTTAAAATAATAAACAAAGGGTTTGGACATAATCAAAGATGGTAGAATCATTATGGTTTTATTAAGATTTTATTTTTTGTTTTGCATGTATATTTGATTATTTTGTTGATGATTACTAAATTTCTAATTTTAGGAAAACTGGCACAATACTTGGGTCGATCATTGATCTTGCTCCTTGTTGGCCCCTTCTTATTCTAGTCCTCCATGTTAATGATGAGTGGGGGGAAGAAACATTTATTCAACCCCCACTATGCGCCAAGCACTGTGGTAAGCAATTATATTAGTCCATTAAGGTTTCTAAAGAGTTTTACCCACATCAATTACATATATGCACCTATTATTTTCCCCATTTAACAGATGTAGAAACCGAGGGTCAGTGAGGTGAAGGGATTTGCCCAGAACTCCAAGGGAGGGGAAATGCACTACCTTTTGTGGCAGCCCATTCCACTATGGGACATAGCTTTTCCCAACATCAAGGCCAGACTGGCCTCTGTGTAGCCTTCATCCCATACTCTTGGTTCTGCCCACTCTAGCCAAGCACAAGTCGAATTATTCTTGGGCATGACTGCCATTCCAATCCTTGGATCCCCCAAGTCTTCTTTTCTCCAGGTTGAAGTTACTCAGTTCCTTCAGTTGACT
Organism: Gymnobelideus leadbeateri; assembly: GCA_011680675.1. Lineage (NCBI taxonomy): Eukaryota > Metazoa > Chordata > Mammalia > Diprotodontia > Petauridae > Gymnobelideus > Gymnobelideus leadbeateri. Next base: position 42,361 of record WOXC01009620.1, on the reverse strand, counting down.
CTCACATGATAAGGTCTCAAGACCCTTCCCATCCTAGCTGCCTTCCTCTAGACATTCTCCTGCTTACTGGAGTCCTTTCTAAAACGTGATCTCCCTAGAACTGAGCACAATGCTCCAGATGGAGTTAAGTAGGGCTATATATCATGGGGCTTCCTGGTCCCTGGCCACTGTTAGCTTTCTGTTGGAACATGTTTCTTTTTTTGTTTGTTTCATTCAGGAGTGCTTGCAGGGGGCAAGAAAGTAGTTCCATTAAGAGGGTGCCCAAGACGCCTTTTAGCAACCAGAGGAAGATACTTCTTAACTTCTTATCTCCTTCCTTCCTTCCTTCTTTCCTTCCTTCTTTCCTTCCTTCTTCCTCCCTTCCTCTCTCTCTCTCTCTCTCTCTCTCTCTCTCTCTCTCTCTCTCTCTCTCTCTCTTTCTTTCTTCAACACAATGAGTTAGAGTAAGGCACAGAGCTGGTACCAGGGTTAACAGCTTATAAAGCTGTATAGAAAAACGCTCTCCAGGGGAATAATCATGGAAAGGGAGAAGGGTTCCTCTGGTCCTAATTATCACTTAAATAATGATACATTTCTCTGGTGCTGGCTTATTAGGAAGCTCAGAGCTGAAAGGAGGCTGTGATGGAAGTCAGGATGATTAGAGTTAGAATTTGAAAATATGTATGAGGAAAGGGAAGTTTGGGGTCCCAGTTTCCCAGAAAAATGAATAGTATTTCATCATTGTAGCTAATATTTCTATAGCATTTATTATGTGCCAAGCACTTTATAAATGTAATTTTATTTGATCATGACAACCTATGAAGTAGGTGCTATTACATCCCCATTTTACAGATGAGGAACTGAGACAGACAGGTGAAGTGACTTGCCCAGGGTCACATAACTCATAAATATCTGAAGACAGATTTAAACTCAGGTCTTCCTGACTTCAATCACTGTGCCACCCTGAGGTCTGGAGAGACTCATCAACTCACTGGTTGCAGGGCAAAAAATTCTGGATAAACATCTGCTAAACTGTAGAGGGAATGTAGTTTGGAAGGAGCAACAACACTGATGAAACTGTAGTCTTAAGATATTATTATTACTGCTACTAATAATTAACAAGCATTTATTAAGCACCTACTACTAATTATTGCTTTCTTCCTTCCTAGAACTACCAATCCTGGTCCCTCACAGCCCACTTTCATGCCATAAAGAGGCATCAGAGTGGGAGATTAGTGGTGGATAATAATAATTTTTAAAACCACATTTTTTCTGGTGCTTTAAGGTTTACTATATGTTAGAGACTGGGGATACAAAAACAAAGGATGAAACAGTCCCTGCCTACAAATATCTTAAATTCTATAATAAAATCTGAGACCAAAATAATAAAAATATCAGCGACTGAAATCATAATAAAATCAGAGACTGAAATCATAATAAAATCAGAGACTGAAATCATATTACATTCTATAATAAAATTACAGACATAGATTGAGTCCAACATTCTCATTTTATAGATGAGGAGACCCAGGAAGATTACAGTCACATATGGCATGAGGTAAGATCTGAACCCAGGTCCTCCAATACTGGAGTTAGTATTTTTCCCATTCTACCACATATACATATATAAGTGTAAGTAACATGGGACAGAGAGTAGCGGGGTGCACCATAATGCATAGAACATGGGCCTGGAGTCAGGCTTCATCTCCCTGAGATAAAATCCGGCCTCAGTCACTTTCTAGCTGTGTGACCCTGGGCAAGTCACTTCATCCTATTTGCCTCAGTTTCCTCATCTGTAAAATGAGCTAGAGAAGGATATGGCAAACCAGTCCAATATCTCTACCAAGAAAATCCCAAACGGCATCACAGAGATTCTGACATGACTGAATAACAATTGTATTTTTATTTATTTTGTTAACTATTTCCCAAATATACTTGAATCTGGTTCAGGCCTCACACAGGCAGCAGATGGCATGTTTGACACTTCTGATGTTGAAGTTAGCACTTGAGTTGGGTCTTGAAGGAAGTGAGGGATTGATTCTGAGGCAGGGGTGAGAAGGAAGGGTATTCCTGCCCCAGCACCACAGACAAGGATGGGGAAGGTTCAGCAGCCAGCAGCTGCGTCCAGAGTATCTGATGAAAGATTGGGACATTTGCCATAATTTCTGGCCAGAACAGGGTATGGATCCTCCGTCTGCTTTCTTTTCAGGGCTGATTAGGCTCCTAGGATCTCAGGTTTAGAGCAGAAGGAGGCTCTCTTTAGCTTCTCATTTTTACAAAGGAGAATATTGTGACTTAGGGGAATGGTGACATGAAGGTAGGCCTGGGAGGCCCATCGAGTCTAACCCTTGATTTTACAGATGAGAAAATGGAGGCCTTAGGGAGTCATTTGGGTTCTCTCTTCACTTTCTGATACCACAGAGAAGCTAGGCTCATTATCACATGGGAGCTGCCTGGGTGGGGGGGGTTCAGGGGCAAAACCACCATAATTTCTTGGAAGGCAGGGTTTATGTCTCCCATAAATCTCTGGAGGATCTTGGCTGACAAATCTTCATAGCTAATGATGATAGCAAAGGGATTGAGTCAAGGGAGTGGAAAAAGCACCAGACTGAGAATGAGAGGACCTGAAGAATGAGAGGACCTAAATCCCAGCTCTACAACCTGTGTGACCTTGGACAAATCATTTAACCATGGGGGAGAGGGGGAGGGGTCAGTTTCTTCATGTGTAGAAATGAGTGGAGTTGAACTTGATGGCGATGGAGGTTCCTTCTAGCTCTGAATCTATTATTCTCTAATTCACTAAGTCACTCTTTGGGTCTCAGTTTCCTCATCTGTAAAATATACGTGGAACATTAGGCGACCTTTAAGGTCCCAGCTCTAAATCTAAGGACCTAGAAGTTGGCACAGTAAATAGAATGCCAGGTCTGGAGTCAGGAAGACGTAAGTTCAAATCCAGTCTCAGATTTTTACTGACTGTGTGACCCTGGGCAAGTCACTTGACTTTGCCTCAGTTTCCTTATCTGTAAAATGGGGATGATAATATCACCTTGTCTCCTAGGGTTGTTGATATATCTATAAAGCACTTAGCACACAGTGCTTCACAAATTCCTGTTTCCTTTTTTTCCTAGGACTACTGATCCTGGTCCACCATCACGAGTCCCCACCATAAAGAGACACCAGGATAGGACCTTAGTAGAGAATAATAATAAATAATAACAAATCACATTCTTCTGGTGTTTTAAGGCTGATAAAGTGTTTGCCCTCAATAGCTATCCCTGGGCTTGAGTTTCATCTTCTGGGTAATAAGGGAAACCATCTGAGCTCAGCTCTAACTTGATAGTATCTCCCAGACTGCGGTTTAAGCAATTGTGGGGGGATGGGGGTTAATTCAAAGTAGAAGGGATGGGCAGGGGGTGATCTTCATTACGCCTTCAAAGATATTTTCCTAGCCATGGAGGGCAGTTTGCAAGCAGTCAGCCACACACACACACACACACACACACACACACACACACACACACACACACACACACACACACACACACAGAGTTCCATCCCATCCTATCTCACTAGCAGCCAGACCTGGTAGTTGAATCTACTAATGGGGAAAAACTATTTGCTCTATAGACTGAACTGCCCTACAGGGGATCATATCCATAGATTTGGCCTCTCAATGCCCTGTGCAGCCCAGACACAGAACAGCTGGAACACAGACATCTCGGGAGCCAAGTCAATAAATAAGGTAAATACAATGGTGGGGCTAATGTAATCGAAAACAACGCTAAAAGGCAGCCGAGCTCAGACTAATTGCCATGGCCAATCTGGACCCCACAGAGCAGATGATAGAGCACACACTTCCCTCCTCTCAGGTATGTGGACTGAGGTCTATTGGGGTGGGATGGTGCACCTCCCACCCTGCACCTCCCAGCTTTGCATAGGCTCTCCTCTGCCTGGAATCCACTCCCTACCTCCTGCCTTTCTTTGATTTGATATATATACTCTGTCAATATTTATATGTGCATATGTTGTGTCTTCCAGTAGAATGGAAACTCCTCGAGGGCAGGGACTGTTTCATTTTTGTCTTTGTATTGCTAATACCTAACACACAGGAGAGACACTTAGTAAAGACTGGTTGATTGATTAACTGATTGAACTAGCTGGCGAGTTTCTACATTTTGTCAGTGCAGTGGTCAGAAGTGTGGGATCAAAGTCAGGAAGACCTGAATTCAAATCCAGCAGTGTGACTCTGGGCAAGTCAATTAATCTCTCTGCCTCAGCTGCCTGAATTGCAAAAGTAGGATACCAACTGCACCTACCTCTCAGGGTTGTCATGAGAAACAAATGAGATATTTATAAAATATTTGTACCGTGCCTGGCACATAGTAGGACTTGCCACCCTGACTCAGATGTTTTCATCCTGGCCTTTTCCTCCACCATGTTTGAAGGACAACTCTAGGAATCTGATTCTATGAAGTTAATTTGTAAATTGGTTACTTTTGTTATTTAATTTCATTTTAATTTTTCAAAATATCCATCCTACCCCCAGTAGGGTAAGACAGGTAAGAAGGAGGAAATGGTACAAGCAAGGTTTATCCAAAAATCCCCCACAGGTTTTATAAATATGGTATGTTCCTATCATATACACAGCACACTATTGAAAGTCTATTACTGAGGAACTTTCCACCCTCTATGCAAATAATAATAGCTCATATTTACAAAGCAAAGACAAATGGACAGCCCATGTGTTCTGTTGGTCTCCATACAATGTTATTACATCTAGAGGAAGTCACTTTGGGTAAATTCCTTTTGGAGAAAGTCTCATAGGGATGAGAAGTCATGGAAGAACTCTGATCTGCCAAGCAGAAGGGATTAACCATGAGGAGCTTGGTGATACAGTGAAGAGCATTCAGGGGTGGGGAACCTTCAGCCTTGAGGCCACCTAGGTCCTCAGGTGCTGCCCTTTGACTGAATCCTGGATAGAGGGATACCTTGAAGTCAGGGAAATCTGAATTCAAATTTTTCCTCAAATACTCATTAGCTGTGTGACATTGGTCACTGCCTCAGTTTCCTCATGCACTCATCTCCATTAAGGTGGGGAGACCAGTTAGGTTATTATTGCAACAGTCCAAGCGTGAGATGATAACGGATTGTGTAAGAGGAGAGAAAGGGTCATATATGAGAGATTTGGCAATGGACTGAATATATACAGTAAAGGAAGAGATGAAAACGACAGCATGGGTGACTGGGAAGATGGTGGCACCTCCACAATATAAAGGAAGAAAGATGATGAGTTCTCTTTGCACCTGTTGCATTTGAGATGTCTACAGAACATCTGGTTTGGGGTGTCCAAAAGGCAGCTGGGGAGATGGGACTGGAGTTCAGCAGAGAGAGTCAGACTGTATATACAGATACCGGAATCGTCTGCGTAGAAATGATAATTGAACCCAGGAGAGCTGATGAGATCACCAAGTGAGACTGCATAGAGAGAGAAGAGAAAAGGGCCCAGGACAGCTTTGGAGGACACCCATGGTCAATGGGAACAAAATAGATGAGTCCAGCAAAGGAAGACTGAGAAAGAGTGATCAGACAGATAGGAAGAGAAAGGGGAGAGAAAGGTCACAGAAGCCTAGAGAAGAGCGAGGGCATTGTATAATCCAGACCTAGGATTTAGTGTGAAGTAGGAAAACAAGGGCTGGATTTGGAGTAGGGGGGGGAGAGGGGTGGGGAAGGGGCTGGGCTTGGCTCCTGGCTCTGTTCCTTACTGATCTTCACTGAGATATTTCTCTTCTGTGGAACTCAATTTCCTCACCCGTAAAATGAAACTGGCTAACCTATAAAGTCCCTTCTGGCTCCAAATCCTAAAAGGGACCTCAAGGGTCTGTGCTGTTTCCCCCATTAGAGTGCAAGCTCCTTGAGGGCAGGGACTGTCTTTTGCCTCTTTCTGTATCCCACTGCTTATCATGGTGTGTGGCTCATAGTAGGTGCTTAATACATGTTTACTGAACTGCTTTGACATTCATTCTCTCTAGCCAGGCTTCATGCTTCACATCCCTTCCACCCATCCACCTGGACACATAGCCATCTTCCCTACAGCTATACCCAACCCACGTACAATCACCACTTCCCCTCTCCATCAGGCCACACCAAATCAACACTACACACCGTTTCTGGAAATACACATCCGATCAGGTTGACAGGCATTTATTAAGGGCTTACAATGTATCAGGCATTGTCCTTAAATTCTGGGACTACCAATACAAGCAAAAAGTTAGTGCCTAAAAAGGCAGCTAGATGGCACAGTGGATAGAGTGGAGTCAGAAAGATCCATCTTTGTGAGTTCAAATCTGGCCTCAGATACTTCCTAATTGTGTGACCCTGGGCAAGTCACTTCACCTTGTTTGCCTCAGTTTCCTCATCTGTAAAATGAGCTGAAGAAGGAAAGGGCAAACCACTCCAGTATCTTTGCCAAAATAACCCCAAATGGGCTAATGAAGAGTTGGACATGACTAAACAAGTTATCAAAAAACTTATGTTTTAATGGGGAAAAGATAACACATAATAGGAAGTGAAAGGTGAGGAGAACAGCAGGGCATAGTAGGAAAAAGTCCAAAGAATCAGGAGTGCAGGTCCTGACTCAGGCTGCCTTTTGCTTTCAGTCATAATCCCTGTGACTTCCCTGGCCACCACTCCTCCATGAGTGCTCTAATAGAATGCAAACCCATTGAGGACAGGCACTGGCTCTCACATTTGGGTCCTTAATGCTTAGCACATGAAAAATACTTAATAAATGCATTAACACGTTTTTATTCATTCATTTTAAGATTTCGATCTCGAAAGGATGTTAGAGGCTGACAGGGCCCTGAGAAATCACCTATTCAGTGATGTCAAACTCAAACCAAGCATATGGACTTGGATTAGCATCATCCATGCTGTGCTGTATTTTTATCAGCTTTGTTACATTTTCATCTGGTTCAGCAGCATTTGGGAGTTCTGCTGCCCACTTGCCTCCTACCCCAGTGGGGACTTAACGCTTCTGAAGACCCTCATTTTACAGGTGAGAAAACTAAGGCTCAGGGAGAGAAGTGACTTGCCCGGGGGTTAATTCGGGATTCCAACTGGGGTCTTTCCCAGTCTAAATACCATACTTTATTTGCTAAACCATTCAAATGGTAGGTTTGTTAACCTTGAAAGAAGCAAGGTTGGGAGAGACAGACAAACACACATACACATAGAAAGAGAAAGAGACAGAGACAGACAGACACAGAGAGAGACAGACAGACACACACAGAGAAAGAGAGAGACAGAAACAGAAACAGAGACAGCGAAACAGACACACAGAGACAGACACACATATACAGAAAGAGACACAGAGACAGACAGACAGACATTCACAGAAAGAGAGAGAGACAGACACAGAGACATAGAAACAGACACAGAGACAGACACACACATACAGAAAGAAAGAGACACAGAGACAGACAGACACACACAGAAAGAGAGAGACACAGAGAAGGGCAGACACAGAGAGAGTCAGACAGACACACACAGAGACACAGAGACCTAGAGACAGACAGACAGACAGACAGAGACAGAGAGAGAACAAGGGCACAGGGACATGGTGAGGCACTCTTGCCCCAGTCAGATCCATAAGGTGAGCTGCTGGTGGTGTAGTTAATGACCTCCATGTACAGTTGTATTTACATCCACAGCTCAGTCACTTGTGACTTGGAATCTCACCAGGAGAGTTGGACGGCTTCACACCCTGCACATGTGGCAGTCGGGAGGAGGGCTGCCATTAGCTCTTCCCTCACATCTGGACACTTCCCTGAGGTTCCTTCAGATCACTAACCAAATGCCTTCCTGATGAGCCCACTCTTCCTTTTCCCCAAATTAAAGGAGCCCTCAAAGTCTTTGCCACCAGAGTGAAGCACAAGGGAGGGGGCTGGAAAGCTCACCATTTGGCATTGAAAATCATCATCCTCTGCCTCCACTCTACCTTTCCTGCCTTCCTCACCTCCTTCATGTGCCTTTTCTGATTCCTCCCCACCCCCAACAACCTCCCCTGCCCCCATAGCTAATGTTCCCCGTCAAATTGCCCTGTATATATTTTTATGGGCACTTGTCATTGCCCCCAGTTGAATGTAAGCTCTCTGAGGTCTAGTACAGTGCCCAGGCTTGCAAAGCACTTCCTAATTATTATCTCATTTGATCCTTCCAACAGCCCAGGGAGATAGGTGCTATTGTTATCTCCATTTTGCAGTTAGGGAAATGGAAGCAGATAGAGGTTAAGTGACTTGCCCAGGGTCACACAGCTAGTAAGTATCAGACAGGATTTGAATTCAGGTCTTTCTTTTTCTAGGCTAATACTCTATCCACTTCACAACCTAAGTTATGGGAACAGGATTCGAACCCAGATCCTCTGACTTCAGTACCAGTATCTACCCACTATATCATGCTGCCAACTAGGATTTGAACCATCAGAGATATGGGAGGGAGTCAAGTCCAATCACTCTAAGGGATGGTTTGGGGACCAAGGAGGCAGGATTAGATCAGGCAGTATCTAGTTAGTTATTTGTTTTTGAAAGGGGACCCAATTAATCATTGCTGCCATTTAAATAGGTTTTCTGATTTGTAATGAGCTTTATCAATTTATCAATTTATCTCAGTTGATAATCACAGGGTTCACAACAACCTTGTTGAGCAGATACTGCCAGTTATCTGCCCCAATTTGGCAGGAGGGCATCTGAACCTGTGATAATATTGATATAGGGAAACTGGAGAGATAACTCCATTTCCCATGGCCAATCAGCCCCTGCTTGGCAACTTATAGAGCCAGACAGTTGCCTAGGTGAAGTCAAAACTTAAACGATTTACCCAAGATCATCCGGTCAATGGGTATCAAGGTCAATGGGTATCAAGAGAACTACGGATACTATTATTAGTGACAGTGATAGTAATAGCAGTATTGAGAGACAACATTGCCTAGTAGATAGTTGACTCAGAGTCAAGAAGGCCTGTGTTCAAGTCCCAATTTTGACTTATATTGGCTGTGTGACTCAAGGCAAGTCACTTAAACCTCTCCATGCTGTAGGCCACTCAAAAAGACTAAGGTGCAGAGAAGATGCTGACCTTCTTTGGTAAGGGGAGTTTCATTATCTAGGAGTTCATAATATCAATGAAATCACAGATGCAGCCCTACCCCTAGCCTATTCTTTTTATTACCAGGAAAGGTCTCATCAGCCTCCATGTATGGCCCTGGCATGGGCTCTCAAGATCTTGGCCCATCCAATCAATAACCCTGGTCTTCACTTGTGCCTTCTACTTGAGAGATGAGCTTTCCCCACCATACTTGAAGCACCCATGATTTCACACTCTTCCCACCAATACTGATTGTAGCCACTCTGTATTTTAGGAGACACATTGATCTCTCTCAAATGAACAAGGATGGTTCAGACTAGGACAGATACACAGCTCACCACTAAGTCCTTACTCAAACCCTTTCTGATTTGGTAGAATTGGTCAATGCTTATGCTACAAGAGAACAGATTTTTTTTTCTGGAACAGAAGCCAGGTTCATCTCCAGGCCATGATGAGAAACGAGAAGGGAACTTCAGTGGAGTCCAAAATAAAATTAAAGAAGTTGTTATTGTTGTTTTAAGAAGGGCGTTGGAAGGGTGGCAATTTCCTAAGTTTTTCTCTAAGGAGATCATAGCAGCTAGGCAGATTAGGGAGCTGAATTTGGAGTCATGAAGACCTGAGTTCAAAATCTACCTCAGACACTTACCAGATGGATGACCCAGGGCCAGTCACTTAACCTCTATCTGCCTTAGATTGTTCTTCTGTAAATGGGGGGGGAGCTAATAATAATAGCACCTACTTCGTGGGGTTGTTGTGAATATCAAATGAGATAATATATTCCAGGGGCTTTAAAACCTTAAAGTGCTATTATTAACATTATGGTCATCTTAGGTTGAGGGCTTGAAGGGTACAAATGGGGAAACTGAGGCTTGGGAAGCTAGGTGACTTGGCCCAGGGTCGTTTGGAAAATGATAGAGATGAGACATGAAATCTGTCTCCAAATGTAATTCTTTCATTGCAGCACACTGCCTCCCCTCTGAGGTACTAAGGCTGCCTGGGATAACACTGGGTCACCTATGTCCCAGGCTGATCTCCCCAGGGGTGAAAATGATCAGGATCCTTCCTGGGATCCGGGCCACTTACTCTCATGCAAATGCATCAGCTCAGAGCACTGGCTCTCAAGTAGGGCGCCCACCCGAGACTGAGAATTGGTAACCCCGGCAACTCCCAAGCAAACCCTGGGAGAAACCACTCAGCGGCTTCCCCCTATGTCCCCTAAGCAGCCCCCATCCGACCGCATCCCTTGTCTCTCTGGGCAGGCGCCATGGGCACCGAACCCTTCCGAAGCTTCCTCCCAGGCTACGGGCAGCCCGCCACAGGGGGACCACGAGCATCCCCAGCCCCACCTCCCCCCTGCGCGGGCCGCCCTGCCCGCCGGCCCGCCTCCGGCGCCTCCTGGACGCCAGCCCCCCCAGTCACCCCGCTGGCTCCTGCCTTCTCAGGCAACTCCCCGAGGTCCGCGGGAATGCTGACCCCTGCAGAAACCTGAGGAGAGCGGGGGTCAGCGGCCCCCCTCTGCGTTCACAACCCCGCGCCCCGAACCCCAAGCCAAGGGAGTGGGAATAAGAGGTCCCCTGAGGGCGCCCAGCGCCAGTTTCTCTGCCCGGATCTATCTCCTGTTTTAAGTCGTTTTTTCCTCATTGTTTTTCTTAAATTCACAATAAATTTTTCTCGTCTTTCTGCGTGGTACAGGAGAGGGTTCAAGGCCTGTCTCTCACGCTTTACTACCTGTTAAATCACTTAACTTCCCCGGTTCCTCAACTAGAAAATGAAGGGCTTGGACTAAATGTGGATTACCTCAAATGCCTCTTCCAGTGCCAGAGCTGGGATCTTATGGGGTCTCCCATTGTATTTCTTCTCTTTCAGTTTAACTTTGTAAAATGAGGGGACTGAACTCGATGCTTTCGGGTCCATCACACCCTCCACTCCCAGGCCTAACAGTCTATTCTGAGGGTCCTCTCATCTCTCAAATTCTCTTATCTAAGAGCCCTCCCAACTCTGACAGGCTAATGTTCTAAGATCTGTCTCTGGCATTTTCTGTTCCAAGAGCCCTCCCAGATCTGACACGCTAACGTCCTAAGATCTCTCTTGATATTTTCCGTTTTAAGAGCCCTCCCAGTTCTGACAGGCTAATGTTCTAAGATCTCTCTCTCTCTCTCTCTCTCTCTCTCTCTCTCTCTCTCTCTCTCTCTCTCTCTCTCTCTGGCATTTTCTGTTCTAAGAGCCCTTCCAACTCTGACAGGCTAATTTTCCAAGATCTCTCTCTCTCTCTCTCTCTCTCTCTCTCTCTCTCTCTCTCTCTCTCTCTCTCTCTCTCTCTCTCATATTTTCTGTCCTAAGAGCCCTCCCAGCTCTAATATTCTACATTCTAAATTCTAAGGTCTCTCTACCAGCTCTATGCTAAGCTCTAGCATCCTGTGCTCCATTCTAAGGGATGCTTTAAGTATAACTGTCTAGGATTCTTTCTTCCTCTGCCTTTTCTTTCTCTATCTCTCAGTCTTCCTCCTCTTCCTATCACTCCAATTTGTTTCTCTCTCTCTCTACTAATTTTTTCTCTTCCCTTTTCTCCAGAAAGTTGTTCCCAGATCCACAAAGAAGACAGACTAAGCCTGGGGCTAGACAGAGTAAGGGGACTTCCCTGTGCCTAAAAGGGAAAGAGATGCTTTAACGTGGCGTGTCTTGTTCCCGCTTTGGGCAGGAGTAGGACTCGAGACTTTTCCCAGGACCACAGGTTAGAAGCCTAGCAGTGAAACTCCCAGGGGTGGTAGGCGAGGAGAAAAGCGCAGGCTCTCTTATGCAAAGGTTCGGCTTCCTCCGACCTACAAAGCACCTGTCACTATATCTCCCCACCCCATAAACATCACACTACTACAACCCCCTGGACTGAGGAGAACCGAGTCGGTCTCCCTCCACGCCCTGCCCAGTCCAGAGAGTACGGACTCGGACCTGCAGGCGGCCCCTCTGGATTCCTAAGATGCAGACGCACGTAGAGCCCCAGTCCCTGTAGAAGCCATTCTCGGGATGCGCAATACATTTCGCGGCCGAGACCTTGGACATCTGTGCAGGTGTCGTTTGACTCCCTCAAAGACACCTTTTCCACAGTGGATCACCAGCGGTGTTTCTGCCTTTCCCTCTCAGCCCCGTCAGGGTCAGCCTCATTCTCTTCCCTGGTCCCCAGGGCCCGTTTCCTTCATGAACACCTCCACCCCCTCCTACAGCTGCTCCACGTCCCATTTCTGCCCAGTCTTTCAGCCTCCAATGGAACAGAACTGCTTGTCTTTACTCGAACTCAGCCGAGCACACAGCAGGGTTCAGTACCTGTTAGGTGAATGACCGTCCGGGACGGTCTCTCTTCTCCGACCCCTCCAAGAGGACTGACTATGGGCTACTCCATTGTATACCCAAACCTCAAGGGCCTTCCCAGGCAGGTTCTTGGTCCAGACCAAGCTCCTGGAGGGCAGTCTTTGGAGGTCCCATGTGGGACACTAGGTATGAAATAAAAGGAGGAGGCGAAAGTTGGCTAAGTCAAAAGAAGTCCCACGGCCTTGAGAAAGAGAGATAAGGGAGGCAGAGTGAAAATGACGGAGAGAAAACCAGAGGGACGGGCAGAAACTCCAAGAAACACAAGAAGGTACAGAAGAAAGATAAATTAGGATGGAGAGCACAGAAAGGAGAGAGACTGAGAAGCAGAAAAAGAGGAGGAGAGGAGAGAAGAGGAGAGGAGAGGAGAGGAGAGGAGAGGAGAGGAGAGGAGAGGAGAGGAGAGGAGAGGAGAGAGGAGGGAGGAGAATGGGCAGAAAGAAGGGGGGAGAAATAAAAATAGGAGAGTAGAGAGAAACAGACGTACCAACAATGAGAATGAAAGAGTAAAGGGAGAAACAGGGAGAGGGTCGAGGCAGGGGGGGAGCGGGGGGAGGGGGGGTAAGGGGGGTGGAGCGGAGAGACACGAGAGAAACTTGGCCCTCTCCAGTCCTAGCCCAGCGCAGCCCGCGTCTGGCAGGACCCGACTCTAAGTCCTGCCCAGCCCCAGGTAGCAGGTCCCCAGCCAGGCCCCAGGGCAGTACCTGTTGCTTGGGCTCCGGCTCGGTCTCCGCTTCGGCCCCCGCCAAGAAGCCCCCGCGCTCCTACAAGTTCCTCCTCCGGAGCAGCCAGGCCGCCAGCGCCGCCACCTGAGCGGCCGCACACAGCCAAGCCCAGTAGGCGGGGAGCCCGCTGCCGCTGCCCGCCGCCTCGCCTGCGGCCCGCCGGCTCCGCGCCCGGCGCCGCCACATGGTCCGCTCCTGCAGCTCGTCCCCGAGCGCCTTGAGGCGGGCTGCCGTGAGCTGTGCCGCCGCCGCCGCGCGCTGCTCGAGGCGGCCGGAGCTGCAGGCGCACACCGCCGGGGGGCCGCGACCGCGGTGCAAGGGGCACGGGCACATGACGGACGCCTCCCGCGCTCCTCCTCCTCCCGTTAGACTCGCTAGGTCCGGTCCGCCCGCCTTGCCCCGGCTCCGCACCGGGTGCCCCTCTCCGCCCGCGGGCACCTTGCTTTCCTCGCACCACTGCGCGTCCAGCCGCGTGCGCTCCGGCTGCGCCTAGATGCGCTCCGGCCCCAGCTCCGCACACCAAGTTTCTGTGTTTGGGTACGTGTGTGAGTGTGTGTGGTGTGTCGGGCGGGCGCTGGTGGGGCGGACGACGGCGCTATTATTAATTAAAGTGTCACATGGTAGAGGGGGGGAGGGCTGGAAGGGGGGTTACATCATCCGGCCCCGGGGGGGCTGGAGGCAGAAGAAACCGAGAGGTAACTTTTAACCCTGCCTGTGCCGGGAGCTAGGTTGGGCTGGGGCTTGACAGGCGGGGGACGAACTCCGCCCAGCCGAAGCTCCCGGCCGGGCCAGGATCGGGCAACCTGGTACGTTGCTGGGGACACCTGCAGAGACCAAGAACGGAGCTTCGGGTGTGATTTTCTCCTCTATTTTGCTTTGGATCTTTCTCGCTTTCCGCCCTGGCGAGAGGCCGTGGTCGATGGTGGAAACCAAATTCTTATTATTATTCATGAGTGTATTTATTGTGGGAGGGGGAGTGGGGAAAGGCGGGTGAAAGGAAAGAACCTTATCCTGGGCCCAACTCCACCTAACTTGGCTGGTTTCCGGCCAGAACTTGTCACCGAATCCCCCTCTTCCCGAGATTCTGAAGCCTCCCAACCCTGCTTTTAGCTGGAGGGGGCTGTGGACGGTAAAACCAACTTGAGCTTACATCTCTCCGAGCACCTGTTAACAGTCTCGGAGCTTAGCTGGTCATTCCTGGCCCCCGCACCCTGTCTCCGAGCGCCTCCGGGAGAAACCAGTCACAATATTTTGGAAAGAAGCGTCTCTTCCCTCCCATTCAACCTTTATGGGCAACTTTTTAAAAAGTTCTCTGCCTCGCCTCGCACCCCTGGGATTTACAATATGCGCTAGCAACCTCAGTGTAGCCCAGATAGGTTTGAAGAGCAGGAACGGGGAAGGAAAAAGGACCACCCCCATCTCTACGGTAGAGTTGAATAAACTGAGGCCCTGAGCTCGAGCAGGTGTTTTTCAGACAGGTGAGATCTACCCCTCTCGAAATGAGGGGTGAAATCCCCACATTTGTGCAGGATGTAAATGGGGGATGGGAAGGGCAAAGGCAAGTCTCATCAAGAACATTGGGTTCCAAGCTGGAACCTCAGGCCTCATCCCTTCTTTTAGTGGAAGCTTTCCCCAACCCCTCTAAATTTCCGAGCCTTTTCTCTTTTAATTATTTCCTATTTATCCTGTATACTTTGCTTTGTAGATAATTGTATGCTGTGTTCCCCATTAGATTGTAAGTCCTTGACAGCAGGGACCATTTTTTGTCTCTTTTTGTATTCCCAGCACAGTTTCTGGCCTGTAGTAGGCATTTAGTAAATATCGATTGATTGATGGATGTGCAGTACAACTTCCCACATTATGTGTATGAGGAAAAAGGCCAAGTGAAGTCAACCTGGCACCGTGGAAAGAGCTCTGGATCTGGGGTAAAAGGACATGAATTCAAATCCTGCTTCTGTTGTTTCCGACTTGTGTGACCTGGAGTAGTCAATAAATAAGCTTTCACTTATTAGACACCTAACATAAGTACAGAGTTCAAAAACAAAGCCCTACTCACTTTCCCCCTCTGGGCTGCAGTTTCTTAAACCATCAAATGAGGGGGTTGGATTAGATGGCCTTTGAGGTCCCTACAAGCTCCAGATGTATAAAGCTAGCCTAGGTGAACAGGCAGCATTGGGGCCTAGGTCCTGTTAATGCCAGATTCAGTTTAAAAAAAAAAGTATTAGATTTCAGAGCTGGAGGGGCCATACATAGAGCTCATCTAGGATGAGGAAAATTCGGGTGGACATTCCCAGACTTAGCCAGAGTCTCATAGCAATTTGGTGTCAAAGCCAGGACTAGAACCCAGATTTCTCCCTGACTCTCATTCATTTTCTTCCCCATTTACATTCCCACCACACTGTCTAACTAAACAGATATCTGTCCCTATATTTAAAGGACATAGATGTATATACAGTACTCACAGACTACTTATGGGGTCTTGGAGTCTGTCAACCCCCCCTCCAGAAAATAAAGATTCCAAGCAGTTCTTCCATTATGAGAGTGCTCAGATGTCTAGGCAGGGGGAAAACTGAATGAGATACTACAGCGCAAGACCAAAAGCTGGTAGGGTCTTTGGCAGCAGCCTTAATAAACAGGGGCCTAGCAGGGAAGATCTAGTTCTCTCCTTTTCTCATGGTCAAGTTTCTGAGGTGGGGAGGGCAAGCTCAGGTCCTTAGAATAAACAGATTTAGGGCTAAAAGAGATCTTTAAAGCCTCTTAATCCAACCCTCTCATTTACAGAAGCCCAGAAAGGTTAGGTCAGGGGTAAGGAACCTGCAGCCTCTAGGCCACATGTGGCCTTCTAGGTCCTCAAGTGCAGCCCTTTGACTGAACCCAAACTTTACAGAACAAATCCCCCTAATAAAAGGATTTGTTCTGTAAAACTTGGACTCAGTCAAAAGGCCGAACTCTGGCACCTAGAAGATCACGTGTGGCATTGAGGCAGCAGGATCCCCATCCCTGGGTTGGATGATTGCTCAGTCACACAGATAATAGGTGACTGAAGCAATACTCTAACCCAGGCCACTGCTGCTGAAGATCTTCTGGGAACACAAACTTGATTCTGGTCAGGAATTAGCCTCTCCAAGCAGGATCTGCCTTCATCCCTGCCTACAGCGCAGTTTATAGTTCCCCAGTTCTTGCAAACGGGGCTCTGATAAATTGCAGGGGTGTCTCATTCCAAGAATTAAGACCCAGTGTCTATTTAAAAAGCCCTTTTGGTTTAAATTGAACAATTTCCCCTTTAATCTGCAGGCTTTTAATGGCTCTCTTCACGGACATTAATTTTAATGGGACGATTATTACCCTGCTTGGAAGACTGCCCTTTAGATCTCCGGCTCCAGCCCCGGGAAGAGTCTGACTCAGTGGGTGGTGCTTGGGAGCGTCCCAACAGCCTGCACGGAAGAGTCCAGCCTCCTCTTTAGAAATGGTCTTTTTAACCAGGGGCTGTGGGAGGTGAGATAATAATCCCAGATTAGAGATCAAGATTTGGAAAGGTCCTCAGGATCCATCTAGTCCAATCCCTGGTTTTATAAATGAGGAAACTGAGGCCTGAGGTCAAAGCAGGCCACATGACCCAGTAGACAGAGAATCTCTACTGACTCCAAACACTTGCCACTTCACTTCATTCTTTCAATTATGTTGTATATAGCATTTTATGTCTTTGCTTGCAATATGCCAGTGAAGGAACCAATGCAAGTAATATAGCAGGAATGCTTCTCCCTGTTTGGGTTGGATTAGATGAACTCAAAGGTCCCTTCCCAATTAGAAAGAGTGGTTTTGTAATCTCTATTTTAGGACAAGTAAGTGTTGAAGTAGATAGAGTGCCAGGTGTAGAGTCAGGCCTGAATTCAAATCCAGCCTCAGACACTTACTAGCTGTGTGACCCTGGGCAAGTCACTTAACCCTGTATGCCTGTTTCCTCATTTGTAAAATGAACTAGAGAAGGAAATGGCACACCACTCCAGTTATCTCTGCCAAGAGAATCTCAAATGGGGTCACAAAGGTGGGACATGACAACAACATCTCTACACATAATAAAACCAAGATTGAGGGATTAAATAATTTGTAGGATCATCTATCAGAGGCTTGTTTTAACTTGATATTTTATAGATCCCTATTTTATAGATGGGGAAATGGAGACTCTGAAAGACTAGATGACTCATCCGCAAGCTAGCAAGTGCATCTGCTCTGGACCAGGCACAGTGCTAAATGCTGGAGATGCAAAGAAAGGATAAAATAACAGCAAAAAGTCCCTTCTCTCCAGAAGCTCACAGAGACAAACAACCATATGCAACCGTGAAATAAATGGGAAAATTTAGAAATAATCAACAGAGAGAAGGCACTAAGATTAAAGAAGACTGGGAGACATTTTATTTTTATTTTTTTATTTATTTTTTGCAGAGGCTGACTTGAATCGGGAAGCTCAACAACTAGAAAGAACTTCAGGTTATCTAATCTAACCCTCTCATTTTATAGATGAAGAACCTGAGGTCCAGCAGGCTAAGAGATTTGCTGAAGGTCACACAGATAATAATAAGTGACAGAACTTATCCCTGTCTCCAAGCCTTTGCACAGGCTGCCCTCCAAACCTGGAATGCACTCCCTCTTCACTGCTCCCTCACAGAAGCCTTCAAATCTTGGCTCAGATATCATCTCCTTCAGGAGTCTGGCCTGATTCTTCCAGTTCCTACTGCTCTCCTTCCCTGGAAATTACTCTGTATAGATTTTGTTTTTAATTATGAATAGTTTGTTTATTATATAAATACATGATATTTAATTATATACATGTTTCTCTTTGTATCTAGCTTTGCAGCTAGGTGGCACCATAGTGGATAGAGCACTGGGCTCAGAATCAGGAAGACTCATCTTTCCCAGTTCAAATCTGGACCCAGACACTTCCTAATTGTGTGACCCTGGACAAGTCACTTAACCATGTTTACCTCAGTTTCCTCATCTGTAAAATGAGCTGGAGAAGGAAATGGCAAACCACTCCAGTATCTTTGCTAAGAAAATCCCAAATGGGGTCACAAAGAGTCAGACATGACTGAGCAACAACAAAATCCTCTAACAGAGTAGCTGGCATATAGTAAGTATCAAAATATTACAATTTACTGGCAGAGAATAATCATTAATAAATGCTTGAATCAAT
This sequence comes from Gymnobelideus leadbeateri, assembly GCA_011680675.1. Taxonomy (NCBI): domain Eukaryota; kingdom Metazoa; phylum Chordata; class Mammalia; order Diprotodontia; family Petauridae; genus Gymnobelideus; species Gymnobelideus leadbeateri. Next base: position 23,968 of record WOXC01009620.1, on the reverse strand, counting down.
GACTTAATGGCCTATCTGACATAGGTACTTGCAGTTACAAAATTCTGAGAAACACCCACCCACACTGGCAAGTCATGCCCCCAAGAAATCAACTGCTGCTTGTCCTGTCAGAGTCTAAGAGTAGCCCTGAGGAGTTGGGGGTGGGGGTGGGGAGGTTGCCTTTCTAATGGTATAAAATACAAGCCCCCGCCAGTGTGTTTCCCCTATAATTATCAGTTGATATCAGCCAGACAAACTTGAAGCTTTTTTTTAGAAATAGGTATTTATTGTGGTGTTATAACTGGTACAAAATAAGTCTCCCAAACTTGGCAATCACTCTTACACAAATACATAAGAGGCTAGGGGAGAGTGAGCTCTAGTTTAGGGCACATATAGTAAAGGAGTATCTCATAGCTCCCGGAAGTCCTTTTGCTGGAGTCTGTAAAATGTGCCCCCCAGCTATAAGGTAACTTTTATGCTGGATTCCTTTTAGAGTCTTGAATTTGCTTTTCCTTATCAAATCCAGTTCGTCTTCAGTGTCTAATGAAGACAAGTCGGCTGCTTCTGTCTTGGGTTCATTGTTAGGACATCAGTGGAAAGGTCCAAGTCCTCCAGCCTTCTGAAATTCACAAAATTCCCTTCTGGTGGGGTAGAGGAAGGAGGTAAGAGAAGCTTAGGTTCCCTCTCCTTCCTAATCAATTTCTTCCCAGAGATTTGGCTATAATATTTCTATCTTGAGTGACCAGATACTGGGATTTCTCCTCTGATTCCAAATTAGCTTTTTAATTGTATACAAGACCTTCAGGCAGTGACTTCAAACAAGTTCTTCAACCAATCTGAACAGACTTCCTGTAACATCAAGCTGAAATGAAGATGCCAAACCTTGTTCACACCCATTTCACACCTTTAATTGATTGATCAATCAAGCTGTGTTCTCATCTAATAGGAATATTAGGGTCAAGTGGGTTGGGGAGAGTAGTTGTGATCCAACCCTTACATACTTGTCATAACAAAGGCCATTGAAACCACAGATAGGATATTATTAATTAACAAATTGATAATAAATATTCATAGATTTAGAGGTCCTAGGAACTACTTACCAACTATGTGGTTCTAGGCAAGTCATTCAACCTATCTTGTGTCTCAGTTTACTCAACTACTCAATGGAAATAATGTGACTAGTACTACCTGCCTCAATAAAATAGAGAGGGTTGGAACAGATGGACTCTAAGGTACCTTCTGGCATTGGCATTCTAGGTTGTAACATTCCTTCCATATTAGAATTCTATAGTCTTTCTTCTGCGGTTCCTTCTCATTATGACATTCAATGTTTATCTCTTATTTTAGGTTCTAATGTCTTTCCTGAGGTAGCTATGTAGATGGAGTTCTGACCCTAGAGTCAGGACTACCTGATTCTGCCTCAGATACTTATTGGTTGTGTGACCCTGAGTAAGTCCCTTAACTTCTGTCTGCCTTAGTTTTCTCATCTATCAGATGGGGTATTTAATGGCAGCTTCTTCCCATGGTTATTGGAGGATTTCATAAGATAATATTTGCAAAGCACTTCTTAATCCTTATAAATGAATTTATAAACTATCTATTTCTATGTTCTAAAACACCTCTTCCCAGATCTGATATTCTGTGCCCCAATTGACCTCCCCAAACTGACATTTTCTATTGTAAAGCCCCTTGCAACTCTAACATTCTAGGATTCTATGTTCTTATTTTGGTTGGATTTAGGAAACCACACAAAGAAAAATGGAGAGAATTGGTTGGTGGATTTAGGGAGAGAAAAGTTTATCTGGCAGTTGTAGTAATTTGCTACTTGTATTAAATAGGCTCTTTCTTTTCCTCTCACTCTCCCTCACTGTCTCCCTCTCTTTTCTTTTCTCCTTCTTCCCCTCCCCCTTTTTTCCTTTCCTTCTTCCTTTCCTCTTTCCTTCTTTTCCTCCCTGCTTCCCTCTCTCCCACCTTTCTTTCTCCCTTTGTTTCAATTGCAAATCCATGTCTCTAATCCTTTGGGATTACAAGGGAATATGGGAACCCCCTTTATCCCTAGAAACAACAAGGCTTCACCTAACCTTACTCATTTGATATGACTGGTTAAGAATGCTTTAATTATCATTATGTGACAGGCTAATATATCTGGCAGATAAGACAATTAGAAAATTGATCATTCTTGTACCGATTGTACCACTTATGCCGATCCGAATCAAAATCATTTGCTAGGTTAAAATGAATCCCAAACCTTGATCTATAGCTTTTGATGTATGAAAGGTGAGATTCTGGGTCCCTGAAGTCAAGACAGAAAATGTGGAACTGAATACTAGTGGAAATTCAAACATATTATAATTTACTGACAGAGAATAATCTCTTTAACAAAGGTGCAAGACATCCGTTCAAACAAGTGAATTCCTATTGATTACTAATAAAACATAAGGTCTTTGAGAGCAAGGATTATTGCATTTTTGTCTTTATATTCACAATGCCCAGCGTAGCCTGGGGCACAAAGTAGACAGTTAATGAATGATTGTTGATTGAGTGATCTTAAGAGTACTACCAAACCCTCATTGAGGCCTTAGAACTCTCTTGGTCTCCCTTGGGTCCCAGAACTAAGAATATGATAAAACAGAAATCCAAGGGCTACTTTAAGCCAAAATTTCCTTGTCTCCCTCTGTTTCTCCTAGGTCCTGATCAGAAATACAGGATCCCGAGGTTAGACCTTGATTCTTCCTGTCAAAATTCTTGCTACCATTTTTATTCATATCTGCCTATCGAAGAACTTAGAAATATGGATTATCAGGGCTGGGAGGGACCTTACAACATAGAATGTTATCGTTAGGAGGGATCTTAGAACATGGAATGTCAGAGCTGAAAGGACCTTCAAATCTGGAAACTCAGAAATGGAAGAAACATTAGAACATAGAATTTCAAAGCTGAGAGAAACCAAAGAATTAAGATTGTCAAATGTAAGGGCTGGTAGTTATTGATTAGAGAAATGCAAATCAAAATAACTTTGAGGTACCACATCATACCTATCAGATTGGCTAACATGACAAAACATGAAAATGATAAATGTTGGAGAAGATGTGGGAAAATTGGAACACTAATGCATTGTTGGTGAAGTTGTAAACTGATCCAAACATTCTGGAGAGCAATTTGGAGCTATGCCCAAAGGGCTATAAAACTGTGCACACCCTTTGATCCAGCAATACCACTTCTAGGTCTGTACCCCAAAGAGATCATAAAAATGGGAAAAGGACACATGTATACAAAAACATTTGCAATAGCTCTTTTTGTGGTGGCCAAGAATTAGAAATTGAGGAGATGTCTTTCTGTCAATTGGGGAATGGCTGAAAATGTTGTGGTATGTGAATGTAATGGAATACTATTGTGTTATAAGAAATGATGAGCAGGTGGACTTCAGAAAAACCTGGAAAGACTTATCTGAACTGATACTGAATGAAGTGAAAAGAACCAGGAGAACATTGCACACAGTAACAGCCTGTAATGGTAAGAGAATTTGAAGACCTTCCCTGACATTAATGGGCCTCACTTGGAGCCCAAGAAGAGAAACTTACTTAGGGGAGGCTTGTTTTTCAGGAAGGCCCACCCTTTGTTACTTTATAAATTAGGCAGTGGGTCACAAAGATTTTGATGTTCTCTGACCCTGAAGGCTATATATACCTTTGAGGTGAGGTTTTGCTTTGGGGCTCACTTATGGGAAGAGTTGTGTGGTTTGGCCAAATAAGACTCTGGGCAGCTATTGAGCCCCCCGGGTTTTCAAAACCTAGGTGTTGGTGCTTCTCTCTCTGGTAACTAACTGTATGTATGTAATGGTCAGATAACTAGAAGCCCTGATTATCTGTTGAATTGTGTTATTTTCTCTGTATTTGCTGTCTGCTTGCAATTTCTGTTTGTATTTTCTGAAGTTCAGGGTGCTGACTTTTCCCCATGAACTAAATGAATGATATATATATATATATATATATATATATACATATATATATACATATATATATATATATACATATATAATATTTGATTAAAGTAAGATTGTTAACCCCCTTTTAAGTTGCTTTCCTTTAGAACAGCAGATCAAAGAACCTGTGCTAGCAGCCATTCTGGGTATGCTAGGGTGCTTGCTGATGTGCAGCCACAGTGTGCAATGACTGACTTTGATAGACATAGTTCTTCTCAGCAATGCAAGGATCTAAGACAACTCCAAAAGATTCATGACGGAAAATACTATCCACATCCAGAGAAAGAACTTTGGAGTCTGAATGCAGATGGAAGCAGACTATTAACTCTCCTTTTCTTATCTTGTTTTGTTTTATTTCTTCTTTCTTGTGGTTCTTCCCATTAGTTCTAATTCTTCTTTACATCATGACTAATGTGAAAATATGTTTAATATGAATGTATAAGTAGAGCCTATATCAGGTTGTATGCTGTCTTGGGTATGGGGGAGGAGAAGCAGAGGGAGAAAATTTAAAACTCAAAATGTTATGGAAGTGAATGTTGAAAACTAAAAATTAATTAATTTTTAAAAAGAGTGTCAGAGCTGAGAAGATCCTTATAACACAAAATGTCAGAATTGTGTCTTTAGGGGGCGGAGCCAAGATGGCGGAGTAGAAACAGCTCATCCAAGCCACTCTGCCCCCACATTCCCCCCAAACGATGTAAACGGGGACTCTGAACAACTTCTGGAGCCCCAGCACCCACAGAACGACACAGAGAAGCTAAACTCCCGCTGAGGACAGCCCAGCAGCCCTGCAGGAAGGACTAGCGCAGTGGTCTGGGACCTGGCAGTGTGCAGCCCGCAGAGCGCAGGAGCTGAGCCGAGCCGAGCCCAGGTCTGCATGAGCCGAGGTTTTAGCCCCAGGGCGGCAGGGCCAGCAGCCAGCTAGAGGAACCCCAGAACACCAGGAGCTGTGGCAATTCCAGAACCATCAACATAGACTTGCCTGGACAAAGTAAGAGGTTAGTGTCCTATGGACTTTGGGACTGGTATTAGGGAATGCGTCAGCTCCCTCCCCTGGGGGCTAGAAGCCACTGAGGACAAACACCATTTTGTAGTTTTCAGAGGCAGATCCCGCTCCCAGCCTGCAAATTTGTAGGGAGATCCAGTGATCAGTCTTGGGGGGTAATCGCTCTTGCTTTAACCTCCCTGGATCTGGATTGTGATCTAGGGTGGAAGTCGTGGGTGGGTTTACAGCTTGCCAGAAACGGAAGTTGCCCCCCACACGTTCGGGACGAAAATTCCTCTATCTGGCCTTAAAGCCATAGTGAGGCAACAAGCCAAAAGTCAAGCAATTAAGTGGCAACATGCCAAGGCAAAGGAAACAGAAAAATGCAACCCTAGACTCCTATTTTGGGGCATAGAGCAGGAAAAGGACTGTGAGGTCAGAAGTCCTGCTCCAAAAGCCCCAGGGGAAACCATGAGCGGGTTGCAGGCCATAGAGGACCTTAAGAAGAACTTTAAAAATCAAATAAGAGAAGTGGAGGAAAAATTGGAAAGAGAAATGAGAAGGAAGCAGGAAAAGTATGAAATGAGGGTCAACAGCCTGACTGAGGAAAACAACACCTTAAAAAATAGACTAACTCAAATGGCAAAGGAGGCCCAAAAGGGCAATGAGGAGAAGAATGCCTTAAAAAGTCGAATTTGCCAGATGGAAAAAGAATCTCAAAAGTTCACTGAGGAGATTCATTCCTTCAGAGTTAGACTGGAGCAAATGGAAGCTAATGACTTTATGAGAAATCAAGATGCTGTTAAGCAGATCCAAACAAATGAAAGATTAGAAGGCAATGTGAAATATCTCATGGGAAAAACCACTGACCTGGAAAATAGATCCAGGAGAGACAATTTAAAAATTATTGGACTACCTGAAAGCCATGATCAAAGAAAGAACCTAGAAATCACCCTTCAAGAAATTCTCAAGGAAAACTGCCATGATGTTTTAGATCCAGAGGGCAAAATAGAGGTTGAAAGAATCCACTGATCACCTCCTGAAAAAGATCCCAAAAAGAAAACTCCCAAGAATATTATAGCCAGGTTCCAGAATCCCCAGATCAAGGAGAAAATACTACAAGCAGCCAGGAAGAAACAATTTCAATATTGTGGAAACACAATCAGAATAGCCCAGGACCTGGCAGCTTCTACACTGAGGATCGAAGGGCATGGAATATGATATTCCAGAGGGCAAAAGAACTGGGAATGAACCCAAGGGTCACCTACCCAGCAAAACTGAGTATTTTGTTTCAGGGGAAAATATGGTCATTCAGTGGAATAGAGGACTTTCAAGCATTCTTGAGGAAAAAAACCAAAATTGAATAGAAAATTTGACATCCAGACACAAGAAGCAAGAGATGCCTGAGAAGGTAATCAGGGAAAAGAAATCAAAAGGAACTTATCAAAGTTGAACTATTTACATTCCTATATGGAAAAGCAATAACTGTGACTGATGATATCTTTCCCACTATGAAAATAATGGAAGAAGGGGGTGTGGTCATATGAATACATATGTGAATGTGTGTGTATATGGTTACAGTTATATATGGATAGAGGGCATAGGTTGAATTTGTTGGGAAGGAGAATACTCAAGGGATGAAATTATGAGGTGAGAGAGGAAAGTGGCAAGAGGAGATGGGGAGAGACAGGGTAGTGTAAACTATCCCATGCAGAAGAAGCAAGGGGAAGTGGTTGCAAAGGAGGGGGAGAATAAGGAAGACTAAAAAGGCAAAACCACATTCACATTGAATTTGGTTCAGGGAGAAAATGACATACATACTAAATGGGATATCTCAACCTCCAGCAGGATAGGGGGAAGGGGGATGAGAGGAGGGATGATGGATGGGAGGGCATCCTTGGGGGGAGGGGAGTTTGGAAGTACCCACTATAGAAGAGGGACAGGATCATGTAAGGAATGGACCAGGTGGGGGTGGGATGAGTGGGAGGGAATTATAAGCAGCCTTGTACAATATATCTACTATGATAATGTTTTTGCATAGCTAGACATGTACAACATATACTGAATTACTTATATCCCAAGAAGGAATGGGTGACAAGGGAGGAAGGAAATGGATCTGAAATTCAAGGTCGTAACATTAAATGTTTCAAATATATATATAAATACTATTATTAATACTCTTCTGCCTATACTTGGGAGATAAGATGTGCAGGCATTGGGACACAAAGATTCATCTTCCTCTAATGGAAAGTCGATGGGGGTATGGGAGAAGGTATGGGAGAGAGCAGATTGGAGGAAGCAATATCTTGTGGGATTACTGCTCTGGGAGGTTGGGTAGGGGAATAAAAAAAAAAAGAATTGTGTCTTTAAAGCAAATAATGTCAGATCAGAGAATGTTAGAAACGAAGAAGACCATAGAATATAAAACATTTGAGCTATAGAGCATGGAACTGTTACCTTGAATCAGGGCACACAAGGATCCAAATTTTTTCAGTTAATATGGCAGCTGTGGAGAAGGGAGCAACATGGCCAAGTTCTCAAGAGACAGCAGCCTCTCAGTTGAAGAAATGGCAATGGCCAGAATAGTGGGAGAGTATCCAGGGCGCCCCATCCTAGAGAGATGATAGCAGAGTAATTCATGCTCTCAACCATGTGGCAGTCCTGGAGAGGAGAACAACATGGTACAAGTGGTGAGTTCCGGAACACTAAGTTATGGAGTTATTGAGAACTCTTCTCTTGAGAAAACTCAAGTTTCGGAGCTCCAGAATTGGCCATCTCTCAAGTGAGGGATTTCCTGGACAGCTCCCTATCCTAGAATCCAACCTTCTCTCAAGAGAAGTTGAGTTTTCCTGGGCACAACTAGAGTCTTGGAGAGAGAAGAGAATTGTCACTTTGTCCTAAAGGGGAAGAACTGGTTAGGGGCTAAGGTTACCATTTGGGGTGTAAGAGACTTGACTATGTATTTTGTTCTCTTACTATGAATTATTCAGAAAGGCAGGCATCCAGTGGGAGGAAGATTGCCTGTCTTGAAGGACAAAATGTCTTTCTTCAAGGCGTACTCACAGCCTCAGAGGTGCACCATAATCTGGTTGCCTGTATGGATCTCTTGGGGATGAAAGGGGGTCTCAATGGAACTTCAGAATATTGCCTACCTAGCAACCTCAAATTAATTTCCTTTCCTGAAAGACTCCAAGCCACAGAGAAGTGTGATGAGTCTGGAGGAATATGTTATTTTGGGGGAGAAAACACACTCACTGAAAAATAAGAGGGCTACCCTGATATCAACCCCAAGTTCATTTCCCTTCCCAAAAGAGTCTAAACCACAAGGTGGTTCAATGAGTCTGAAAGACCTTAGGACTCTATGGGAAATGGACTAACGTTAAAGGGAGAATTTTATGATGGTTAATGGGCTACTGTAAATATTTTCTATGTTTTGCTAGTATTCATGGGATATCTTGAGTGCTTTTTGGTGGTTTTTGTTTGTTTTTTGCATAATCTGTGGTGTAAAGGCTATTGTGTATCAGAAAATGCATTGTTACCTTATATGCTTGTATGAAATCTGAGAGACCCTTTCCCCCACATCTGTATAAACCTAGAGAAGTGCTATAGTCAAAGATTTTTCCCACAGTAAACTCTGGGTGGAGGTATAATGAGCCAAAAAGTTATTGATTTGGGTAGTAGGCAGGACAGCTTCTGAAACACAGCCTGGTCTGTGGAAGCCCAGAACTTGGAGCTACTGTTACACATATATGTCTTCTCTCATACTACATTTCAAGGTCCTTTAGGGCAGGAACCAATTCATCTTGATTTAATTCAACAAAAATGAAATAAGTATCTACTCTTTATAAATATGTACTTTGCTTAGCATGGAGACACAAAAAGAGTGAGAATACAAGTCCTAATTTCAAAGTTGAGTGCAAAACACCAATGATACAAAGGAGAGGAAAATAAGTACAAAAAAGAGACCCCCCCCCACTCCTGCAAAGTTCTGTGAAAAATTTGAGAGCAGAGAAATCACTTTTTTTTTTTGCTTTTTGGAGGCAATTGGGGTTAAGTAACTTGCCCAAGGTCACACAGCTAGGTTTTTGTTTGTGTGTGCGTTAAGTGTCTGAGGCCGGATACAAACTCAGGTCCTTCTGACTCCAGGGCCGACACTCTACTCACTGCGCCACCTAGCCGCCCCTGAGAAATCACTTTCAATGGGGGATAGAAAGAATAGTCAAATAAAGCCTCATGGAGGATGTGGTATCTAGGAAGAATTTCAACAAAAGTTTAAGGGAGAAGCCTAGACAGTGTTACAGTCATGAAGATAGGAGAAGAGAAGAGGAGCAAAGGGATGGAGAATAACCTCATGTAACTGAAATATGGAGGATGCAAAGGGATCTGGAAATAGAAAAGGTCCAATAGAAATCAGGCACCTTGAATACCAGAGTTTTGTAAAACCAGAAATCATTAAAGTGCCTTGCTACCTCCCTAAGTCTCTGTTTCATTATCTGTGTTCTGTGTTCTCATCAATGTGGAAATTCCTAATCATGCAGATCTCAGCCCATCCTGTGTGACTTATCTGTGGGTGCCCAGCCCAGTGGAGGTATAGTGATTAGAAGACTAGAATTCCAGTCACTGTGTTCAAACTCCACCTTGGATATTTACTACCTGTGTGATCCTGGGCAAATCATGTAACCTCTCAGCCTCAGTTTCCTCAACTGTAAAATGGGGCTCATAGTAGCACCAACCTTAGTGTTGTTTTGAGGATCAAATATGATGATGTATTCAAAGCAGTTTGTAACCCTTGGAAAGACCTTGGCTCAAAATGGCCTTTGCCAGTCCTCTTGACCTATGTCTTGCCACTGGATCCTCTGATGACTCTGGAGGAGAGAGTGGGGTTGATGACTTTGCCCAGCTCTGCCTCACTTAAATCTAATTCATTTGCAAGTCAAGACATTACCCTCCTGATGTCATTGATCCTCTTTGGGAATGAAGGACAAACAACAACCTTTAAAGTATGAAATGCAAATGTGAAATAAAATGGTGAAATACATGTTATTGTTATTATTATTATTATTCTTGATGTTTCAGGGATACAAGTAGAGCCAGTGCGCTATTCGTTGGTCTTCCCTCATTTTTGCCTTGTCCACTTTTTTTTCTTGCTATGTTTTCCTTCACATCCCTTTTCTTGTGCAGTTCTTCATTTGCAATGAGTTGCAGCCTGCTGACATTCATCTCTCCATTGACCTAAGAGATTTGAGAAGACATTTCCCTCTGCTCCTTTGCAGAAGTATGTGGGATAAGGTACATAGCCATGGAACATTGAACTTAATGTTTAACTTTTTCTACATTTTATTCAATTTTCCTAAATTTTCTCTTCTTTTTTTAAATCTTGGTTATAACAGATGGCTCTTTGAAAGTATATGAGGCAGAAGGGAATTTAAACAATGCAGAAATCAGATATATTAATAAAATCTATTTTTTTAAAGAAAAAGATGGGCCTTTGATTCAGACAAAAGCGTAGGTCTTTAAAGGAGCTGTCTAAAAGAAAAGTCCACTATTCTCTTCATTCTATTCAATTCTTGACCCCGCTCATTGTCCACTTATAGCAGCTGTCTCAAATACATACACTGATACTTGGGTTTTACATCCAGCTATATACCATGGTCTAGACCAGAGGTTCCAAACTTATTTAACCTACCACCCTTTAAAAAAACTGCTCAGGTGCCCCTGGAAATCTACTTTCTTTAACCTTTTAACAATTTTTTTGAATTTTGTGTCATTTCATATATCTATATCTATATATATATATATTTTAAAAGATGCATCTTAAATTCAATAATTTATTATAAATTTGCAGATTTTTTCCTGCATTGAAATTTTGATGATTCAATATTGTATCATGTAACCATGTAGTATAGTATTGTAAACAAGTCATTACATGAAAATATTCCTACCAACACATGCTGGACTTTCCGACAATGCATATCATGCTCACCTACCAACACTTGCTTATTAAGACCTGTCAGCAGACTTGAACACTGATTGATTATAATTTGTGTTTTGTGTATTTATTTGGAAAATAATGTAATCACTATCTCTGTTACACAATAGATGAAACGTACTAATGGTTTTTCAGAAAATTCTTCTCTTCTTTCCTTATGCTTCTGCCACCTCCTTCTTTTTATTCAACACATCCCTATTGCACCCAATGCTCCTACCACTCCCCTGGATCATTCTAGAATCCACAGGAGGCAGTATCTCCCACTTTGGGTATCCCTGGCTAGATAATAGGTGTGGGAGAGCCAACGTGGATTTTCCTCAGTGCCCTTGAGAGGTCCCTGGACCTGTGACGGCACTGCCTCCGGGCTTAGGCGATGATGGCAAGGCCTCTCGCCCCCATTAACCCTCTAGGCACTTGAGGGACTGCTAGGCCCCCAGCTGACCCCGCCTTCTTCTAAGGAGAGAGGTACATCCGGGTCCACAAGGAATATCCTTGCTCCAGGTAGAAATCGCGAGAGTCCCAGGGTTAAGGTGTGCTTGACCTTAAAAGGCAAAAGGTGTTGTAATTGGCCAAGAGCCAAAATGGAAAGTGCTTGCATAGGATAGGCTAAATATGTAGAAGAGCAGGAAATAAAGTTGGAGTTGCCCCCTGAGTTGCTGTGTAAGTGTGCTTTGTTCTGCTCGGCGCTCCCCGCCACGCCACGTGGCGTCCGGAAGGCCCCAGGAAAGGATCCGATGACAAATAGGCACTTTGCACTTGGCTTATTTTGTGTGAATGGTTAGGATGAAGTCTTGGTTGTTACCATTAAGCAATTACAAATGAGTTTTTGAGTAACAACAAAGAGTTATGAAAGGCAATCATGATATAGGGGATAAGGAGCTGTCATCGAAAGCAGGAAAATCTGTGTTCAAGTCCTGCTTTCTGACACATCATGACTGTGACCTGGTCAAGTCACTTAAACTTTCAGTGTCCCTAGCACATCTACCTACAGAAGAATTCCCTCATTCAGGGAATTTTCTATACTGATGAAATAGATATATCCAGTTCCTATCTCTTCTGAATTGCATCCAGAAGGCTCCACAATGTCCTGGGACTTAATGCTTTCAGGACAATGTCATTTATAAACAGGGACATGTGGCTTCTCATGAAGATGCTGCTTTGTGAATTTTAAAGTAGTAAGAACATTTTTTTTGGTTATTGTTGTTGGGTTGTTTTAAGCACACAGGGTTAAATGACTTGCCCAGGGTCACACAGCTAATAAGTATCTGAAGTCTGATTTAAACTCAGGTCCTCCTGACTCAAGGGCCAGTGCTCTATCCATTGCACCACCTAGTTATCCCAGTAAGGGAATAGGAACTATTAAACAATAATCACTTAATAAATGTTTTTTGATGCTGCTAACGTTTACAGTGATGTTATGGGGTTGGTGGGAAAGGGAGAGACAATGGACCTGGCACCCCTCATCTCCCTTGAAGGAATCTTGTTAAAAAAAAAAAAGAACCTACAGGTCCTCAGGATAGATATTTCTTCTCTCTTAAAAGCTTGATCATTTTGCAGACATTATCTAATTCACCTTTATCATAGCCTTGTGATGTTCATCCTTTGATTGCCTCAGATCCCTTAAAGAAAAATTTTTGATGGCCCAGGCATTTTGGCAATGTTAAGTGCCAATATAAATCCTGACTTACTGGCTTGAGTGTCTGATTTTCTATTTCTATTTGCATTTGTAAGATTCCTATTGTTAGGACATCTAAATGCTCAGCCTGGTTTTTGAGAGGTAGTAAGGCAGAGTAGATAGGAATCTGGATCTGTAATCAGGAAGACCTGGGTTCAAATCTTGCCTTGAATACTTACTAGTTGTGTGACCTTGGCCATGTTTCTTCCTTTGAGGACCACTGAGGTGCTTGGATCACAATGGTGTATGTATCGGGAAACTAAAGTTGCATGAATTGACATGGTGAGACCTGGGCCTCAGCAAGATATGGTAAAAGCCCATCCACCAGGACCTGGGGACCAAAGAAAGGTGCCCAAATTCTAAATCTGTCATGCTATGATTCTGTGATCCTAAAGGATCCTTCTCTCTCTTTCTCTTCTACCCTCTTCCTCCTCTTCTTCTTTTCTCTTTCCATCTTCCCTCTTCTCCTTTCTTTTCTTTTTCTTCTCCCTTCCCTTCCTTCCTTCCTTCCTTCCTTCCTTCCTTCCTTCCTTCCTTCCTTCCTTCCTTCCTTTCTCTCTTTCCTCCCTTCCCTCCCCTTCCCCTCCTCTTCTCTCTCTCTCTCTCTCTCTCTCTCTCTCTCTCTCTCTCTCTCTCTCTCTCTCCCTATCTCCCTTTACAATTTGATTCTAGCCAACCTTTCTAGCTATATTACTTACTCATTGCTCCTCTTCATACACTCTTACCCTCGTCAATGACTATTCCTTAAGTGAAATACTTCACGTCCTGTACTAATGCCTTCACAAGGCCAAATGGTGTCTAGCATGAACACTTGAGTAAGCACTCTTGCCAGCCATGCTCATTTCAAACCCAGACCAGCCCATGACTCCTTTGCTCCCCTCTCCACCTTCACTTCTAGCAGCCTTCTCACACTGGCAAAACACCTTTCCCTTTAAGGCCTGCACCTCCTGTTTTAGATGCTAACAGTATGATCATGGCTAAATCACTTTACCTGTTTGGGCCTCATTTTTCTTGTCTGTAAAATGAGGGTATAATGGAGTAAACTGACCAATAAGGTTCAGTCTTAGGAACATGTGCATATATTTTTCTGTCTGGTTCCACTCAGTGATTGTGTGGGAACTGGAGGAGGAATCTGTTTCAGGTCATGGTGATGAGGGATGGGTATTGCGTGATGATAAAATGTTTTTTCATTGACTGAGGAACAGGGAGAACTGATGTCTCAGGAACTGAGGAGCTGGAACTAAGTGTGTATACACAAGAAGGGACCCTCCCATCTCCTGTTCTCTTTTCTTGGAGTCTGGGAAAGGAGGCCACACTATTTTAAGCTGGTTCAGAGAGCTGGGTGGGGGAAAGGTAGCAGGCCTGTCTCTTAGACAGCTAAGCTGTGTGTTGAAGTAAAAACAGTGCTGGATTTGAAGTTGGAAGTTTAAATTTGGCCTCAGACACTTATGACTTGTGTGACCCCCAAGTAAACCAATCTCCATTTGCCTCAGTTATAAAAATGGAAATAATAATGGCACCTACCTCCCAGAGGATCAAGTGAGATAATACTTATAAAGTACTTAGCGCCGAGCCTGGCATAGAGTAGGTGCCTAATAAATGCTTGTTCCCTTCCCCATCCCTACCTCACCCCAGAAGGTCATGAGCACATTAATTTTATGTATCTTAGTGTTTTTTCTCAGATGAATAAGTATTCTGAGATTTAAGTGCTGAAGTATCTTGCTAAGTTCTAGAGATCCAGACTTCCCATCAGAGGTTCTGTTTGTGGTAGCAGTGGCCACTGGCCAGTAGTGACCAAGGAGAGAGGAAATATCTGCAGATGGATATGGAAAGAAACTTAATTAAAGGATGGGTACAGTTTCAGGCACTGAGACCCCCTTTGGCAGAGAGAAGCTATGGCTGTGGATTTAACAGAGGCGTTGACCTTCAGGCACCTTAATGGGATCTTCATGAGGACTCTATGAAGAGAGAAAAGGAGTCCCAGAGTCAGAAGCAAAAGGCACATCTTTGCCACATATGTTTTCTACAAGTATGTCTCACTATCATTGTACTTTCAGTTTGATTCCACTTTCTCCAGAGTACCTTGTTTATGCAAAGAAAGAGTATACCTGTAATTTGGAGGAAAATTTTTCTACCAACTATTCTTGCCATAACTTCTCAGTAAATACTTTTTCTAAAAGCTAATTGAGACTACTGAGTAGCTTACTGAGAAGTACACTGGTGGGGGCTCATGAACAGTACTTGGGACTTTCAGAGTAGTAATAGTCACCCTCTAGAGACCTAGCCTACCAATGAAAATGAGGGTTGGAGAAGTGGGCCCAGGAGGATTGCTACAAAGGAATGGGATTCTATGACCCTTCCAATGAACTTGTGATCCAATGACCTCTCTTCAGTCTTACTTCTATAGGCAAATCATTTAACCTCCCTGAGTCTCAATGTCTCATCAAGTAAAGAGGTTGGACTATCTGACTGCATGATTCCATGATAAATGTCAGCTATCAGAAACTATTAGGGGTGTTATCCAAAAGTCTTAGTGTAATTTAAGTTGTTAAAAGTTTTTTTTAACCTGAATTTGTATTTTTATTGGTGTAAGAAATTCCAGGTAAGGAAACTCCATTCACAAATGCTGATCTGCACCTGTTCTGCAACTTACATTTATTGAGAATTTGGGCACTAAACCTTTAAATGTTTTACCTAGCCCCAAACATCATAAGTGTCAGAAGGATTTCCTCTCCTCTAACTCCCCAGCCTTTTGCAATCTGGATTTTCACCTCATCATTCAATTGAAATTGCTCTCTACAAAGTTATAACGATCTCTTAATTGACAGATCTGTTGGTCTCTTCCCCAGTCTTTGCCCTTCTCTGCTTTTGCTACATTTGACTACATTGGCCACCCTTTCTCCTCCTGGAAACTATTCCCTCCTAGGTCTCACTCTGACTGCCCCTTATTGTGTCTCAATATCCTTTGAGACAAGGAGGGGGAAAATAATTTGCATTAAGCATGGTAATTTATTTTAAAAATCTCTCTCCATCTTTCTCTGTGTCTCTCTTACTCTGTGTCTCTCCTCCATCTGTCTCTCTCTCTCTCTCTCTCTCTCTCTCTCTCTCTCTCTCTCTCTCTCTCTCTCTCTCTCTCTTTGTCTCCCTCCCTCATTCTCCTTTCTCTCTGTTTCCATCTCTCTCTTTGTGTGTCTCCATTTCTCTCTGTCTCCCTCTCTTTCTCTCTGTCTCTGTCTCTGTCTCTCTCTCTCTGTCTGTCTCTCTTTCTGTCTCTCCCCCCCCCCCCACCCCCCCCCCACCCCCCCACCCCCTACTTATGTGTCTCTGTCGCTTTCTGTGTCTATGTGTGTTTCTCCTTTCTCATTCTCTCTCCCTCTCTCTCTCTCTCTCTGTCTCTTTCTCTCTCTGTCTCTGTCTCTCTTTATCTCTCTCCCTCCCTCATTCTCCTTTCTCTCTGTTTCCATCTCTCTCTCTCCCTCTCTTTCTCTGTCTCTGTCTCTCTCCCCCCCATGGTGTCTCTGTCGCTTTCTGTGTCTGTGTGTGTTTCTCCTTTCTCATTCTCTCTCCCTCTCCTTCTCTCTCTCTCTGTCTCTCTCTGTCTCTGTCTCTCCTCTCTCTCTCTGTCTCTCTCCCTCCATTTCTCTCTCACTCCCCCCCCCATGGTGTCTCTGTCGCTTTCTGTTGTCTGTGTGTGTTTCTCCTTTCTCATTCTCTCTCCCTCTCCTTCTCTCTCTCCTCTTTCATTTCTCTTGTCTCTCCTCCCCCATTCCCCCCAATTTCATTACCATCTCTATGCCAATGGCTCTCATATGCAGAACTATATGCCCAAGACTGTCTCTCCTGAGCGTCAGCCCTGCATCACTAACTGCCTATTGGACATTTCGAATTGGTTGCCTCAGAAACACCTAAAACTCAACATTTCCAAAATAGAATGCTGCAGCCCAGAACTGTTCTTGATGTGATGTTTTAAAAAAAATCACTTATCAAACATTCAAACACAGCTGTAGGAGTACCCTGAGGCTTTGTCTTGAACCCTGTTTTCTTTTTACTCCCTTTCTCTCTTGCTGATCTTACCAACTCCCCTGGACTTAATTATCATCTCTATGCAGAAGTCTCCCAGATCTGTATGTTTAGGTCTGCTCTGTTTTCTGAGCCTCAGTCCTGCAGAACCTACATCAATGCCTGTTAGACACTTCAGACTGGTTGCCCTGGAGACATCTCTAACCAGCATTTCCAAAATATCTCGTTTGTGCATAGCTGTTTGGATACTGTCCCTCCCCCATTAGACTGCCATCTCCTTGAGTGCAGGGACTGGTTTTTGGCTTTCTTTGCATCACCAATGCTTAGCACAGTACCTGGCCCACAGGAAGTGTCTTATAAATGTTTATGGTTTAATTTGACTTTTCCCTTATTCTGGGCTAAGCCTGACTCAGGCCAGTTCCCTGGTAGTTTGTTTTATATTGGAACAAAATGCTGAGACACCTGTAGGTCATTCAACATTTAACAAAAATAGATTTACTTAGCCATAGACAAAGATGGATATTTGAAAAAGGATAAGCCATGAGGACAAGTTGATTCCAATGAGTCAAGCTCTCTTCACAATTTTGCCCATCATTTTAACCAAGCATCAGAGTGCCTTTGGAACTCCCTCGTGTCTGTTTTGTGCTAAGGTAACCAGGAACTGATGGCAAGAACCTGAGTCTTACATGTACAATATATGTACCTAGCATATCCCCTGAGAAAATAAATCCTCCTCCAGAAATACTCATTTTTTTCTAATTATCTCTAACATTGAGTACCGTACCTATACATTGTAGATGACTAATAAATGTAAGTTTACCAATGAACTCAAATCCAAATCTTTCTGTAGCTGGCTTGGAACTCAAATCCAAATCTTTCTGTAGCTGGCTTGCTATACATTATTATTGTTCTGTCATTCCTGTCGTGTTCCTCTTTATGATGCCATTTGGGGTTTTCTTGGAAGAGATACTGCAGTGGCTTGCCATTTCCTTCTCCAGTTCATTTTACAGATAGGAAAACTGAGGCAAACTTAGTTAAGTGACTTGCCCAGGGTCACACAGCTGGTGAATGTCTGAGGTCAGATATGAAGATCCAGCCCCAGTGTTTTGTGCACTATGGCGCCCCCTAGCTGTCTCTACTATACATTGCTCTACCCTATATTGCCTATCAACTTTTTTTTTTTAATCTAGATTTCCTAGGATCACTGACTCTCTAGTCGGAGAACCTGAGCTCAGATCCTGCCTCTCACACTTACTGTTCCAGTTATCTTGGGCAAGTAAGTCATTTAACCTTTCTGGGGCTCAGATTCCTCATCTGTAAAAAAAAAAAAGCGTGTGTGTGTGGGGAGGGGGGCAGTGTTGGACTAGAGTCCATAGGTGTCAAACCCCTCTTGAGTGCTGCTGGAACCAGATTAAAATTTAATTGGGATACATTTAAAGAAATTAATAGAAATACAACACAATGTTAATTTGTGGTTTTCTAAGTCAGTATGCTGCCTAGAGGGATCTATTTCTATTTGAGTCTGGTGCCTCCCAGCTGGGTGATTTCTGGGGTCCCTTCCAGTTCTGAATCTACGACCTTATCCATTGTCTCTGTAACATGAAAGGGTTGGATAAAATCTCTCAGGGCCCATTAGCTCCCAATCTAGTATGATTCTAGAGAGTATTCAATCCAGGGTCGCCCATACAATAGATAGCAGGGAGGAAAGTTTTTCTAACTCTGAGACCAGCTCCACATTTCATTCTGTTTGGTAGTATTCCAGTAGAATGTAAGCCCCTTGAGGGAAGGAGGGTTCTCCATCCATCCATCCATCCATCCATCCATCCATCCATCCATCCATCCATCATCTCTATCATCTATCTATCTATCTATCTATCTATCTATCTATCTATCTATCTATCCATCTATCCCGTCTGTCTATCTATCTGTCCATCTGTCTATCTGTCCATCCTTCCATTCATCCACTCATTTAGGTCTTTCTGTCCCATTGCCTAGAGCACTATAAGCATGCTCATAGACTGAGAAGTGCAAGGACCATTGAATATGCCGCCCCGCCCCCGCCCCAGAGTCTCCTAGACAGAGCTGGAAAAGAACTGTAGGGCTCATGGAATGTAACCCCCTAATTTTCCAGAGAAGGAAACTGATGTATGTAGATGTGTCTTGGTCAGGATCCCATAGCACAAATGTCTGGGGGAAAGTTTTGAACCCAGGTCTTTCGCAATCTAAGTTTACTGTGCTATCACCATGAATAACTTTTACAGGAGTGATCTAGGATCATTCCTGGTAGCATCTGGGGGTATCTGTCCAGTGCCTCTACGCCTAGCTCAGTCCCGGCACACAGTAGGATCTCAAATGCAGGTTGATTGACTGATGCTGCCACCCCCTCTCTCCCATCTCTCCTTCCCCCTCCCCCACCTCACCTCCGGCCCCTGGCAACTTGAGCACAAAGTCCCGCCCCTTGCACTCCTCGGACTGACTTCCCCGGCTGTCTACGGTTCAGCTGGGACTTACTACAAGTGTCAGGCACCGGGAGCGCCCTGGAAGCGGGGAGGGGCAGGGCCGCGCATGCGCCCGAAACCCGAGGGCTTAGGCACCACCCCCGGAACCCGAGGATCAAGGCGTCGGTTTCCGGCTCTGGTGGGGACCCTTGTCCTTGAGGGACAGTTCCGGAGGAGACCGAGGAAAACGCCGGCGCTGGGCTGGGGGAGAGGGGCCCGGCCTCTGGGGCAGCAGGGACTTGCGGGGCTCCCTGCGGGAGCGAGCGGAGCTGGGGGCGGAGGAGGGGAGTGGGACGGGCCGCGCCCGGGGGGGGGAGGCTTCCCCTCTCTGGGGTTCTGGGGGAGAGGCCCCATTTGAGGGTGGAGGGAGGTCCTTTAAATTGGGGCTGAATGGGGGTCCCTTTTATCCTGGGTAGGACCCCTTATTCTCGGGGTGACGGCTTCCCTCTTGATCTTGGGGCGAAGAGGCCTTGATCTCAGAGTGGTTCCCCTCGTTTGGAAGTGAGGAATCCTGATCTTGGGGTGAGGGCTCACTCTCTTTAATTTGGGGGTGAGTCCCCCTTGATCTCAGTGTGAGGGATCCTCTTGGTTGCAGTTCTCCTTTTGGTCTCGGGGTGAGGGGGTCTCACGATGAACACCCCTCTTGATTTGGGGGTGATGGGGTCCCACTGTGTGTTCCCTTCTTGATCTTGGGGTAAGGGTCCCACTTTATTTTGACGGAAGGTTCCCCCTTTATCTCGGGTTGAGGGTCCCCTGCTCTCGGGGTGAAGGGCCCTTTTATCTCGGGGTAGGGGCCCCCTCATGGCCGAGGCCCGCCTGGAAGAGTTCCGCCGCCGCTGGCGGGAGGAGCTGGCCCTGCGGGAAGGGCCGGCCAAGAGGCGGCGGCGGAGCGGTGAGGGGGCGGCCCGGGAGCCGGGCTCTCAGTGGAGCCGCTGCGGGGCCGCCCCCGGGGGTGCCCCTGCCCAGCCGGCGGGAGCAGTTCCCGGATACTTCGAACTGGCCAAGAGCCTCCTGGAGGGCGGGGAGTGCCCGCCGGCCCTGGCCCCGCCCCCGGCTCGGCCCGCCGGGGAGCCCTCCTGCTCCAGCGAGGGGCGGGTCCCCCCGGCCCCCGACGCCTCCCAGCCCGAGCACCCGGAGAGCGAGAGTGCTGGCGGCGACCGGCTGCTGGAGCAGCTCATCCAGGACCTGGTAGGTGTATCCGGGGTCTGTTTTCAAAAGTCCCTCCCCGCGCCCCCCGCCCAATCGGGGTCTGGAAGCCGGCTCCTCCCCCCCTCCGGGCCCGCCTCATCCCCCTCCCCCAGGTAGCGGAGGCAAATCCGTGCGATGTGGGACCATGAGCCAGTCTCCACCCTCGTGGCAGGTGCTTCCAATGGGCGTGGAATCCCCCCCCCCCGCCCCCCCTAACAAGCGTTTGCAAAACCCTCACCAAAGTCAGTCCAGCCAAAGCGATCCGCACAGCTGTGTCCCAGAAGGTGACGGGCCACCTGTAGCACCGCCCCCCATGAGGGAGGCGCATTTCCCCTCCCCCCAAACTCCCCCAGTCAGGTTCAGTCGGGCAACTATAGTTTACCGGCCTCGTCACTGTTTTTGTGTCTTTGTGGCTAGTGCTTTCCTACTGGCACCTAATAAATGTTTAGTGAATTAATTAATTTTTGATGTTTCTCACATTTCTTCCTGTTCCTTTTTTTAGGGCACAATAATGATAATCCATTACATTCATGTACAATGCATTATTTAACTCTTACCCAATCACTGGGTACCTCCCCAAACCCCCCCCCCCTTTATTTCCAGTTCTTTGCTACTAACCAAAGTCACATTATGGATATTTTGGTTTATATGGAGCTTTTCTTTCCGTTTTTGATGTTCTCCGCGTATATGCCTATTGTTGGGATGCCCAGATCAAAGGGCATAGAACATTTTAGTCCCTTGAAAGTTAATGTTTATGCAGCTACTATAACCTCCATTAAAGATGTGGATTTTAAATCAGAAGTTATCACTATCTGTGTGACTTGATCTGTGTGTCATTTAACCTCTCACCTTCCTTTTCCTCTTCTGTAAAGTAGAGATGATAGTTAACTGGTCCAATGAACATTTGTGCAAGGTACAGTTTTGAGTGTTTGGGATACAAAATGAGCTTTTATTCTGCTTGTAGTTACTCGTCTTGCAGGACAAATGATATTTTATCTTTTAATTTAAAAGGTTTTTTGATGTCTTCTGTCATTTATATCACTGTAGTTTTCCAGTATGAGCCATCTCATATTATAAATATTGATCTAAAAGCAAAAAAAAAGAGGAAAAAATAAACACAATCCATTAGTACTTTTGGGAAAAATCCACAAACAACCCTGCAATGTGCAACACCTGGGGACCTCTCACCTCTGTGAATCTTCTCTTGTCCCTTCTTTTGAACCCTGCTTGTTCTTTATAATTTTACAACATTTGCTTTTGACTTCTTCAGTATGTGGTTCTTTCCATTTTAATTATTGCAAATGGTTGTGTATATTGTTTTCTTGACTCTGCTGACTTTACTCTGCATCAGTTCATATAAATCTTTTCATGCTTCTCTGTATTCATCACATTTATCATTTCTTACCATACAGTAATATCCCATGTAGCAGCAAGCACCCCAATATCCCCAGGGTGACTGCCAACACAGGTTCTTAGATCTGCTTTTCAAAAGGAAAGCAACTCAAAATGGGTTAACAAGCTTACTTTAATCAAACATGTATCACCTAGTTCAGAGGTAAAGGTCAGCACCCCGAACTTCAGAGTTACAGAACTTACAGATCAAATTGACAGGCTTCCAAACTGTCCAACCATTACATCAATACCAAATCACAGTTACCAGAGAGGGAAGCATCAACATCTGGGTTTTCAAAGCCGGGGGGGCTCTCAACAACGGCTTCCCAGAGTCTCATCTGGTCAAATCACACAATACTTCTCAAAGTGAGCCCCGAAGCAAAGCCTCTCCTCAGGGCTTATATAGCCTTCTCTTGGCTCAGAGAATGTAACAACCTCCTTGACCCACTGCCCAGTCACAAAGTATCAAGGTGTGGGCTTTCCTGAAAAACAAGCCTCCCACCACAGGCTCCAGGTGTACTTAAGCTAGGGGCAGGGAAGATCTTTAAATTTACATTTCCATTACATCCCATTACATTCATTTGCTCCAGTTTGTTTAGTGATTCTTTAATTGAGGGACATTTCTTTGTCTCAAATTCTTTGCTATGACAGAAAGTGATTTTTAAAATATTTTGGTGTATATAGATAGGAACTTTTCTTTTTATCAATGCCCTCCTTGAAGTATAAGACCAGTAATGGAGTCTTTATATCCAAGTATATAGACATTTTAGACTCTGAATTTACATAATACCAAGTGGCTTTTAAAATGACATTTACATGCCAGCGAGGATGGTGATGATGAAGATAGTGGTGACAATGATGATGTCTCAGAGCTTTTGGAGTACAAACTGTGGAAAGTCCAACTAGACCAGACTGGTTTTGTGTTTAGTGGTCACTATCTTGGTCTGAGAACTATTGTAGCTGAGATCAGATCTTTAACCAGAAGGTTCACCTTGAGGTTGATGGAATTTTGACTGTGACAACATAGGAGGGAAGCAGTTGGAGCAGTGAAAAAACATGGAATTTGGAGTCCAGAGGATCTGGATTGAAGTCCTGACTCTGCTACTTATGACCTAACCATGTGAGCTTGGTCGAGTCACTTAACTTTTCTGGCTTCATTTTCTTCATCCTTAAAACAAGGAGGTCAGACTAGATGAGCTCTCAAAAGGCTCTGCTAAGTCTTAACCTGTGTTATGTGGCACAGTGCAAGGCCATTGGGCCTGGAGTCAGGAAAACCTGAGCACAAATCCAGCCTCAGAAACTTCCTGGCTGTGGGACCCTGGGCAAGTCACTTCATGTCTGTTTGTGTTTGTATTTATTAAGCACCTACTTTGTGCAGGCACTTTAGCTGGGAATACAAAGAAAGGTAACAGAGGGCCCCTGCCCTCAAAGAGTTCACAGTCCAGTGGGGGAGGCAACACACAAACAACTATGTTTAAACAGGATAGATACAAAATAAATTTTAAATAATTAGCAGAGGACAGGCACTAACATTAAAGTGAACTGGGAAAGGCTTCTTGTAGAAGATGGAATTTTAGCTGGGACTTGAAAGAAGCCAGAGAAGTTGGGAAGCCAAGATGAGGAGGGGGGAGAATCCCAGGCATGATAGAGAGCAAGTGCTGCCGCCTCAGTTTCTTCATCAGTAACATGGGAATAGCACCTACTGCCCGAGTAATGATGAGGATCAAATGAGGTATCCAGAAAGTCCTCTGCAAACCTTCAAACACTATTTGAGTGTTGCCTATAACAGAGGAAAGGTTGCTGTCTGCGTTAGTGGTGAAAGTACTGTCTGTATCACCTGCACCTAACCCTGTGCCCGGCATCTAGAAGGCATTAGCAGCTTGACCCCAAATAAGAAATAGAAGGAAATACATCCCTTCCCTCTTTTTGCACAAGTAGAGGGCCAGAGGTGTGGAATATTGGACATAAATTTAGACTCTTGTGGATGTCAGTTGGTTTTGTTGAACTATATTTTCCTCTTTTCTTATTTTGGGAAGAGGTGAGAAGAGGGATACAGTGGGCAGTATACCCAGGTGATAGAAAAGCAAAGGCTATCAATACAAAGTTATTTAAATAAATAAAATGCTTGTTAAATGAATGAATTTTTTGTGCATCTGAGGTAATGGAGACACAGTGATAAAGTAGAGTAATCCTTGTTCTGAAAGAATTTATAATCTAATTATAGGGAAATTATTTGTGGACACTTATGACGGTGATGAGT